>JAMKCH010003145.1:0-49968 GCA_023653785.1 Ophioderma brevispina
TCTTCGACAGCTGGTCCGTTGTTATTGGTTGATTGTAGCCCAATTGGGTAATTTGGCTGTTGAAATTGCCAAGTGAAGAAATGAAGGTTGGTGTGTGAAATTTGAGATTGAGAATTGAGGGTGTGGAATCTACTGATGGATTGTTTGCTAGCATGATTTGTTGTAACTATGACAGAGCTGATGAGCTCAATGGTGAGGACCTGTTGTAAACAGACATGGAGGGTTGCTTCTACAATTATTGAATTATGGTGGTCTTGAAGTTAACTCCTAGAAGTAATACACCTCAGAAGCACATACCGTACATACTTAATTTGGTTCCAAAGATGCTTATAATTCCTTTTTACGTCATCAGGTACATAATACAATATCATCTACACTGAAACCTACCACTTCATGTCAAAGGTGACAAAAAATTCAACCTATCAGTGCATCTCAAAGTAATGGTACATTGACTGCCAAGTTTGCAAGAGGCTGCATGGTGACTGTATTTCCAACTAGCAGTAGTTTTAAAGTATGGAAAGCCAGAAGGGGCTAAGCACATCCAGCTCATACACAAAATCTGACTTCAGGTGTTAATTATGTTATATTATGATTTTATGACATTTGTGTTGAGGTTCGTTTCCCAGAGGCTGCGCCAAATCTCTTTTCTAGGAGGGGGGGCAAAAGTGATATTTTTGGCGTGCGGCAATGATGCATTCTGGGCCGCACTAACCAAATATAAAAAAATTTAGATTTAAAACAATTTGCCCACCAAATCGCTTTATATATTGCCAACAGTTCTCTGCGAGATATTTGCCATAGATCGCCTGTTTTCTGAAATCAAAAATTTGTAGATGTTTTGGCCACCAAGCACATAGACTTTTGCAAATGCTTTTAATTTCTTTGGGGGGGGGGGGCAAACGGAGGTGGTAAGAAAAAAAATTGAGGGGAGGAAAATGCCATCCCTGGAGCTGACTATGTGCATGTATGATTACATTAAAATGGTAAAGACAAGTAAGCAAACACTTAAAAAAATAAAATGGCGGTAATTTTGGACAAAAGTTCCCATGCAAGAATGTAATGATTTGATAATCATGATAAATATATTTTTTTATAAAATATTAAATATATTTGTAATGTAATCAAATACTTGAATGTCAAGAAAATTTCAAGGAACAAAAAATTAAGTTTTAAGCCATAATATCAAAAAACTAAAATCTAATTAAAATGGCAGTCCATTTTGAATTTTTTGGCAACCAACTGGAACTTATAATTCAGAGTTATGTGAAATGTATTTAAATGTTTCCTCACTGATATTACGTGCATAACACTGCCAGAAAATCTGTTAAACTTCATAAAACTTGGAATATTATCAAAATAAGGCTAAAATATTGAAAAAATGGCGGGCCATTTGAAATTGCTGGCTTCCCCCCTTGCACATCGAAACAAATGAGCTAATATGTTTTTACATTCCTCTCCAAACATATGAAAGTTTTATCAAATATAGCAAAAAAAAATGCACCTTCCAAAATTTTCCTAACTATTTCTCGATATTTCTCTTGCACACTCCTCAAATGAATACTCCCTTCCTGCCTGGCATAAAACCTCTCATTCATTTCCAGTATTCCTCTCCGAATTCTATTCGCTACTACCCTCTCCACAATCAAAGTTGCATGCCGCAATACTTCTACCCCTACACCTCTACAGGGTGAGTGAAAAAAATACTTTGACCCTGATTGGTTCGCCATATGTGGGTTATCATCTGAAATCCTAGTTCACATCTATTAAAATTGCTGCAAAGATCAATTCATATCGGTTTGGTATAGACTGAGCTACAGTCGTTTGAATCACTTAGTCTCTTTTCGCTCTTTACAAAACGGTTTCACATTTGCTTAGTTGGACGCCGTGCATTCAACTGGGAATCCGTGGATATGGGTAAAAGCTGACTACGTGATTCAAAAGACTGTAGTTCGGCCTATACTTATCAGATTGGAATTATCTTTGCAGCAAATTGAAGATAATGAAGTAGGCTTTCCGATGATACCGGATATGTTAGATGTATATTATTTAAAAATTCAAAATGGCGGACGCAATCAGGGTCAAGTTTTTTTTGACTCACCCTGTATATTGCCTTCACTACTTTTCTCGACTGACCCTCTCAACTGGCTCTTCCATCGTATCAGCTTTCAATCTCTGATAATGATTCTCTCCATATTCTCTTAACAAGCTCTACATATATTTAGCGATAAAGAAGTTGCAGTCTACTAAATTTCTGACGTATTTAGAAAGCCGTATTTGAGATATGATTAGAAAAAATGCCGCTGAATATTTCATGCTTGAAAGAAAGACATTGATTTATAATGCGTCAATCATCCATGGATTTCTTGGCACAGGTATGATCCTAATGGACCCAGTGTCTGACTGCATAGGGGAGAGTCAAGTTCTATGACCAATAAGCTAATATGACATTCTGATATTGTTACAGTAGATTCAAAATGATACAATGTGTCTATATTGGATAAGATACTAATGGTACTAGAGCTGAATGGTGAATGGTGAAATGCTTGAAAATGAACTTTCCCGACCCTCCATTCAAGCTCACTTTTTGGTAAATTATTTAGACCTAGCAAATTGCTTCCATTTCATCTAGTTGACCATGGGCCGTTACAGATGAAATCCATACCTACCCTATGGAAGGCAAAACTGGAATTCTATCGGTTATTGATCGTTGCCGATCAATAACCGGGGTGGAATTTATCTGGAATAGCCCATTGCAAACGCTGTTGTTGTAAGTTCAGGGGTGCCTAAATGGATTTTCATGCGTTCTCATTTATGAATTACCTAACTGTAAACTAACACACATCCTTAAAAAAAACGTAGACATTCATTTTGATCAGCATTGGTCTTGTGCATAATGAGTGCGCATTTTTTTTTCCTTTTGACGACGTCACTTTGACTATTGACCTATCCTAGATTTTATCATGTTTACAGTAGATATCGATCAGTGTATGTGATTGTTAATTATTAAGCAGGAAATAAAATGCAATAATTCATTTTTCATAGATAATTTGTTAGCTTTTGTCATCAGGGAGTGACCAGTCCTTAGAGAACTTCCAAGAGAGATAAAAGAAATTGATTTAATGGACGGATATAACTTCTCAAAATCTAAGATATTCTGAGTTGGAGCCACACACATCCATCCTCAAATCAAAGTAATCATGTTTGATCTGGCATGGCAGACGGTAAGTAATCATAGATAACGTACTTGTTATACACGTGTGTATGTATGGCACCTTAGAGCGGACATAAAACGTAAAAAACCCGGCGATTTTGTAAAACCAACGGCGAGTTTTTAAAATCCACTACACGGCGAGTTTGTGAAAAGCACAGCGAGAAAAACCACGGCGAGGTTGTAAAACACACGGCGAGTTAAAAAAAAACACAAAACGGCGAGTTGTTATTTAAAAAATTAGTACTGTTTTAATTTAGTTATTTTTATTATTTTTATTTTAATGCATCCCCGTTTTGACGGGTGTTTACGAGAGATTTTGTATTTATTTAGTTATATTTTTTATTTAGTCATTTATTTAGTTTTATTTTTTTTTTAATTTTTATTTATTTAGCAATTATTTTTAGTTAAGTGTTATTTTAAAATTTGAAAGTGATGACACCATCAGTGTCTCTCTAATTTTAGATAAATAAAGAAATAAAAATAAATAAAAAAATAAATGAATAAAAATGTATAAATGAATAAATAAAATAAATGAATAAAAATAATGAAAAGAAAAATAAATAAAATAAATAAACATAAATGAATGAATAATAAATAAAATAAAAAATAAAAACAAATCAAAATAAAACTTGCCTCTTGTTCGTGTTGCAAATTTACAAGCTCGCCTCGTGTTCTTGTTGCAAACTTACAACCTCATCTCGTGTTCTTAATTGTTGCAACTTGCGAAGTCGTTGTGCTCGTGTTGCAAACTTACAAACTCAACATGTTATGTCCGCTCTAGCGTCCCACAATAGCAAATCTGCCTAAATCTAACATTGGTGTATTAGATGGTCTCAGGCCCGTGCGCGGGTGATAAAAAGGATCATTTTAGGGAGGTTAGGTCCACTTTTACCAAAAAGGTCCACTTTTTCGAAAAAAGTCCACTTTTTTCGAAGTCCCGCACCCCCCCCCCCCCCCCCCCCCCATAAATCTTGCGTACGGCCCTGGATGGTCTTAAATTGCTTGCGCCGACGCTGCGTATGCACCGAGGCTTAAAGGGACATAATGACATGAAAAAAATGACATAATGAAAAGGACCCTTACTGAAATCGCTTCCACGAGTTTGAAAACAATTTTGATGTTTACATTCTGTAAAAATAGTAAAAACAGGAAGAGTTCCAGGGGGGAGGTGGCAGTTTGGTGCAATTTCTTCTGGAACAGAAAAGCAAGGTGTTCACATCCCTGGCAGGATTCAGACCGGGATTCAGGCATTTTACTTTAGGCTTGTAGTAAGATTGATCTGGCAAGTGAAAGATGGATTAGCCGGGATTAGCACATATACAATGGCAATGGTCTGTGAGCTGATGATAACATGCTTTTTAAGTTTGTTCCACAAATTGCCACAAACTGCCAACTCCCCCCGGAACAAATTGTTTTCAAACTCGTGGAAGTGGGTTGGTACATTTTGTGGCCCCAACTTTTCTTGCTCCCCGTTTGCTGCAGCAGCCTTGACGGAATAAAGTACAGTATTCCCTGCACTTTATTCCGTCAAGGCTGCTGAATTCAACTGGGAGCAGGCAAAGTGGGTGCAGTAAATGTACCAACCCCGTGGAAGTGATTTCAGTAAGGGTCCTTTTCATTATGTCAATTTTTTTCCATGCCATTATGTCCCTTTCAGCTGGTTTACGTGTATCTTTCTATATTTTTATTTTACCTCCAGCAATACAATGCGAGTACTATAAGCGATGTTTACAAGTAAGGACGGTATTAATACCAGGTACGTTGGATGTAACTGTTGGCAATGTAACTATCAGAGGGTGTTTTGAATCAATCCCATAATGAATTGCAATGTGCCTATATACTGTATTGTAATAAACACATGTCAGTACTTGTTTAAGAACCACAAGGCATTTCATGATCATGCTAAAAATCCTCTAAGTACTAACGCTTTTTGAGCTAAGAGTGGAAAAGTCTGCGTATTTATGTGTTAATAGAGGATATTTGTGATGACCAGTTTGAGGTGAATTTCCCAAAACTGGTTCATTGTGGGATAATATACCCTCGGGTAACTATGTAGCATGAGTCTACCGAGGCATCCGATGGGGGGGGGGGGGGGGGGGCTATGCTAAATTTCCAAGTCGTCCCAGTGACCTGCCCCAACAGGTGCTACACTGGACGAAATGAATGCAAAGCGCGCACAACGGATCGACGAAGAACCTTAGAACCTTGGCTACAGAACCAAAAAAAAGTTCTGTAGCCAAGAAAAATGGTTCTTTGTAGAACCTTAAACTCTAAGAACCCTTTAAGGTACATTAATAAAACACCCTTCATAGGGTGTTGTACTAGGGGTTCTTAATCCTTTGAACACGGCAAGCGACTCAGTCGCTCAACGATCAAAATTTGTCAAATTTTGTTTCAAAAGGTCAAAATTATTAATTTTCCAGTGCATATCAGAATCAGCATGAAAAATGCATCTAAATTAGTCCAAACAAGCCTAGTCTTGCTGATAATCTTTTTAGATGGCTTTCCAAATGACCTGCAAGTATTTGTGACGCCATCTCTAAAGCTACTGACTTATGTGCTATAACGTATACAGAATTGGCCGTTTGTCGAAAGGGGTTTAACTAGCAATGACTTCTCATGATTAATATTAATCAATTTCAAGTGTTTTTACAGATGTTATTACCAGTATATGCAAAGAGGACGGAAGGTTGAATTATCGGGATTTTAAAACAGAATTTGAGTAGAAAACTTTCCATTCCTTTGTCCAAGTCTGCAGTGATCTGTATAGTCGAAGTAGCTTTCTTGACCCCTTTGTATTAATTTGCCCATTTTTTTGGTTGAAAGACGTACCATTTAATTTTTGGGTAATAACCAAAGTTAGTTAAGAACGCATTTATTGTGATATATTTTTGTCTGAACATTGATGGCTGCCCAAGCTAAATAAGCATAAATAAACTAAGATAAAAGTTATGGTAGGTTAGGGTTAGATATGGGGTTAGGAACAATAGTTTTAAACTGCTGTAATTTGAGTACCCACTCAATGTTTTAAATAAAAGGGTCTATTATAAAAGGTATTGGTACTAACTGCAATGTTGGGTAGTTTAATTCCCTTCAGTAATGTACAGAAAATACATATGACAGAGTGCAAAGTCTACGATCCTTTTTGGATGAGATTACTTCCAGAGAGACAGCTGCGATTTTCCAATGTTTCGAACTAGGCTGAGATAATAACATATTAGAGATGTTTTCAAGAACCATAACTTTTGGTGACATACTGCTCGATAAACAATAACAATCGGAAATATGACCCATAATTATGATAGATTTCAATTGCTAAAACTGCATATTAATGTCTGAAAACTTTCGTTATGAACTAGGATGGAGAAATCACTTGTGGTGCGCGATACCTCAAATCGTCTATGGGCTCATACTAATGCGCCAAGACTCTTTCAATATAGTCAACTCACCAAAACGAATCAAAAAGTAATACAGCCATAATATAAAGCACATGCCGATTTAAGAGGGCGCTGAATGTGTTTCGGTTCAAAAGCCCCATCCGTTATTCTACATTAAAAAAATCAGAATAACTAGTGCTTGGCAACTAAATGTATTTTGCCAATTTTCGTGGTGGTTGGGGTTGCTCACTAGAAATCAGTTCAAATGGACCCTTAGTGGGGTTGATTCTTCAGCTCCAACTATTTTTGTCTTCCCGGGAGGGTTTCTCAGGGGTTTGGTGGGGTCCCCAGGCTCGTTCCAGGGGTTCCGAAAGTGACCCCTAAACGGGTCAATTTTCTGTGACATAGTACACCTAACGGACCAGTTTTTTTGCGGAAATTAGCATAGTTTTTAATGCAATATACCCCTAACGGCTCAATTTGCAGTCACATTAATACACTTTAATGGGGAACCTGTGTTCTCAATATAACACTTAAATAAAAGTATATACTTTAAAAATAGCCAGTAGGGCCTATAAGATAAATGACAACTTGAACTACTCAGAAAAAATATACACTCAGGTTTTATTGCGGATATGTTTATGTTAATTCTCTCTTATTTTTCATCATTGATCAGTCACAATCACATCTCTGAATTGATAACCCCCTAGCGGGATAGAACTTATTCTTGTGAATTGACACCCCTTAGCGTAGTTCCCTCATTTGCAGCTAGTCCCGCGAACGTTTTTGGAACGAGCATGGGTCCCGAACAAATCCAAGAACCCTCCCGGGGTTGTCTTATAACCATGTTTGCTTATACTTCTCTGCTTATAACATATCAAATATCAGCATTTTTGTCAAGATTTCGTCTAAATTCAATTGGGATTTCATGGCCGCCACCGCGCGCCATGCCGCCTGTAAAAGGCTTTTATAAAATACCAGCCGAGAACAACATTTTTCACACAGCTGGTTTATTGTAGACCAAGTAGTACATGTGGAAACTGTTATTTTTGTGAAAATTTCATATACAATCTTGCAACCAAGGTTTTTCCTAAATCAAAATTGTATGAGGAATTCCCAAATCAATGGTGTCATTTTTTAAAATGTGTTCTTGGATTAATTCTAGGGGGCAAGTTTACACTGGTTATACAAGGGGGTAAATATAAAAGGGGGCAAATGTGTTTTAAAGTATACTATCATGTTCGTAACCTTTCAAGGATTACAGAAAGGGTTAGTTTTGCCCACCTGAGTGTTTATAGTAAATAGTTACAAGGTAAACGGGTTCAAGGTCACACTGGGGTAAGATTTTCCGATTCATTAATTTGTTCTAAAAATGTGCCAAATTGTTCCATCTACTGTACAGAAGCCGAAAATATTCAAAAAAAGGGGTTCCGCGATGTCAATGACGTTTGATAATAATTAAGAGATGCATAGGCCGTGGTCCACAGAGTGTATGGGAGACCACTAGTCCTATTCTTTAAAAGTCTCACTTTCAAAGGTGAAACACAGAATCTATATACATTTTCTTATTTAGAGAGTGTGACCCAATGAACTATTTAAAAGCAAGTTTCCAACAAAATCGGACCATTCTATAAATAATGACTTGATTCTTGAGGCCTATTGACTAAAACAATGGTCCGTAAATTTGGCAAACTCTTACCTTTATAAAAATAGAAACCTTAATAGCTAAATGTCACTACAAACAAAAAAAAAAAAAGACTGGTTATAATTTAAAACCACTTAAATCCACCACCAAACCTTTATTGTTTACCCACCCCTGTACAAATTTTGCCCCCTTATAAAACACCCCAAGAACACAAAAAATGACACCCCAGTTTTCAATTCTCCATGAAATTCGGTATTGGAAAAACATTGGTGTCCAAATTGTATATGACCAAAAAACTAAAAACCAAAACATCCATTCCATTTCCTCCCATGTACTAAAGCCCGTGCGCGATTCACACATTGGTGTGTTAACACCACGTCGCTTATGTCTTGTACTAACACCTTGGCACCAAAAGTATCTCGGCATGTTTTTCGATCATATTGTGTAAAAGTCAGACCTTTTGAAAGTTTTCGAATATACATGTTGTTGCCTATGTCTTGCACTTTCATTTTCATTAACACCCTCGCATGTATAAAAGCGTGCAAAATGGCTTAGATAGAACGCCAGAAAGACCTAAACCCCCCAAACAAAAGTTGCAGTTTTTTGGATTTTTCAATGGTCAACTGTGTAGTACAACGCAATACTACTGTGTATTGATTTCCTTTCCGCAAGAGGTTTTCCGACTGAATGAGTCGAGAAAGCCCTACTGGCAATATTGATTGCGGTACCGTTTTCGGTGTCCCAGACTCTTGGCAATCTCCCTTGAAAAATCCAAAAACTGCAACTTTGTGTTGTTTTGGGGGTTTTTGCGTCTTTCTGGCGTTCTATCTCGGCCATTTCTGCGCGCTTTTTGTACAAGCCAGGTTTAAATGAAAGAGCCAAGACCTAGACAGTAAAAGTATATTCAAAACTTTCAAAATGGTGGACTTTGGCACAATACTGATCGAAAACATGCCAATATACTTTTTGTGCAGGTGTATATTACTTACTTCATCCCTACTATTTGCACAGATAGATGAATTAGTGATCTTACTAGAATACCAAACAGTGTTATTGCCTGAAATGTCACAAAATTCGCGGCGAAAACTACTACTATAGAGAAGGTGATGGCTAAAATAATGTGTCACCAAACCAATTGATGGCCCGATTCGTGCTTGCCCTCTACCTGTTCGCAGCAAAGAGCTTAGAAAGTTTTCCCAATGGAATTTATGCTTAATCACGGAACGATATAGAATCTGTCGTAATATCCTGGAAAGTGGAATGCTCTTATTCCTGGTAGATTTAAACCGTAAGCATCAGAGATTTTTTTTGTCATAACTGGGAGTTTGTCCATGTGATATATCCTCACATACACTTTCTTCTCCCTTCTATAATCCACAGTTCTATCTCCCCTCTGAGACACACACTCTCTTTCACAGGCGGAGGTCGACATATATATCTATATAATATAATTATTCCCTGTACAATTCAATTTGATCATCCTCTTACTTGTTATTGAGTATAGACAGTGGCAGCCCTAGCAATAAACCGTTGTCTTTGACTGTATTGCCTGTTACTTAGCCAGTTGGCGTCCCGACGGGGGACGATAATGTACCAAAAATTGCACTTTCCATCCTCGTCGTCCCCATGTCATCCCTCTTTCGACCATTTCCAAGCCTAAATTTTGCCCTCCTGCTCGACTGCCTCGGTACTCCACTGGTACTTAACCCTAAAGCTGCACTGGGCACATGTTCACAAAATATGAAATTCTTTAATTTGCTCTCAAATGATAGTATAGGCCATTGGAAGAACAGAGATATATGGTTACACACATAAATACGTACCATCAAACAGATAGGGGCATTGATATGAGTATAAAGACTCCAGGTAATTTGTAAGGCCAACTTTTAAGTTTCCTCCATAAGGCTTTAATCACAAATGTGTATATAACCATGAATATTTTTTGCCTCGTACTCACTGATATAAACAACCACAAAGGTTATAGACATGTCAAACGGTGTGCATAGCGTGAGAAACATCATATGAATGCGGTGTTCTTGTGTTAAACGCCGTTTTCGGCGGGTCGCCGGTCGTCTGCTGAATTTATCGGCCGCACGCTTAAATTAATAAAATCGCTCTGTTTAACCATAGAGGATGCCTGATTTGGTCTTAAATCCTTTCGGGTGAGTTTTTTTTTACTTAAGCTTTACAACCATGCAAAAATATCGATTTTGGAAAAATCTTGAGGGCGCACTATTTTTCAATGTTCCAGTGTCTCTTTAATGACCAGTGGTTTTCACTCTCGTTTCGTGCTCAGAAAATTTTATAACCTTGTGAAGGGTCATAATACACAAACACCAAACAGCAATAACGATGATTTGTGAAAAGAGGGCTGTAACTTGTGCTAAACATTGGACAAAAGAGCGGAATGAGCCTTGTGCTTATGTCAAACACTTTGAAAAATTTATTTTCGTATTTGTGATATCTGCTTTCTCAACTAGAAAACTAAATTACATATATGTGCCAAAACTTCAGTTGCTAGGCACCTGTATATTTTAAGGTTTGCAAAATACAGGTCCTTTTTCCGTACAGTAACGGGTTTAGCAACGTCCACGATGAAATTGGTTTCATCACATAAAGAGTTAAGCCTTTTTATGTGTGGTGCACTAATACGTGAATAAAAAAAAGTGCAAGGATTGCAAATGACTTTGACCTTGACCTTATGGACAAATCACTGAATCATAAAATTGTTGCTCTTTTAATAAAACAAATCTAATATACTTCCAAGCGTTGAAAAAATGACAGAAATCGACTGAAAAATAAGCCAGATATGACAAATTGTGTAAGCACACCTCTTTTTCCTCCATTCCAATGGGATTTATACAGTTAAGCAAGATATTACGTTAATTAACGTACGATGTACGAGGTATAGCATTATAAAAGTAATGGAGAGTTCAGTCGTAATCATCAATGTAACTGTAACTAATTGTGCAACTGGCAAAGTAAATAAAACAAAATGTACACAACGTGATTTAAATATTGCATAAATAAAGTAGTTCAGCTGATAGTTAATTGCATGATAAAATATCTGATATTGCTAAATGTCATCTTGCACAACTCTATCTTAAATCTCTTGGTGAAATTGAAAAAAAAATATATATAATGATAACCCCCCTCCCGATAACCCTTGCTATCTTGTTTAATTGATCTATGAATAGCCATAATCTCCTTTATTGAGCTTCAAAAGGAATTGAATGTTCACACAAAATCCTACCCAATTACTCCTGATGTGTAAATGAAAAGGGTTTCCAACACTACATCTGTAATCCAGCTATGCAAACAAGGGATAAACTCTTAGCAACATCCTAAACAATGGGAAGATCTTGTTTTCTTGCTCTGCAACAGTAATTGGTGTTCGGATGTCATATCAGTTGGTCATTGGTATAAATAGAGTCATTGATTAATCAATGGCATCATGATATTGTACATTCTCAGAAACACAAGTTTAATGTGTGTGGAAATCCCATAGAAATGGAGAAAAAAGGGTGTGCTTACAAAATCAGCCATATCTAGCGTATTTTCAGTAGATTTCTATCATTTTTTCAACTCATGAAAGTATATTATATGTATTTTATAAAAACAACAACAACAACTCTATGATATAGATTGCATTAAGGTCAAGATCATCTTTAATCCTTGCACATTTTTTTTGGATAAACGTAGTATATAAGCCAGATTTGGCTATGGTTCTTTGATTTTAAAAATATTCTTAGACGAGAGGGTTTCCATGGGACTCCAACTAATTAACTCTTTCACGGCTTGGCCGATGTTATTTTTTTTTGGTATGAAAAGAAGTGTATTTAAAAGTCAGACAATTACAAAAAATATTCGAAGAAAAAAATCTCATGCGTACAGGTATCCTTACATACCCTGCAAATAATAAGACCAGAAGCAACCTAATAAGGACAGAATCGGAGATTTTTTGTCATTACTGTCCGTACGGACAATTACTACAACGCGTAATTGAATGGAGAATCGTATCTTGGAACACAGCCGTTTTCTTCCTTTTCTGTCAATTCTGCAGCTGGAAAAGGTAACGTATGAGAATTCTACAGACTTATCCTTCACTTTGAAGCTATTTTTGCAAATTTCAAATATTTTTCAAATCACTGATAGTGTCTTTAAGTGTTAAATACTTATTAAACTGTTGCAGGTGATGATACCCTACATGGAGACACAGTACAAGAAAAGGAGGGTCATTTCAACGAACTAAGGAAGCCGGAAGGATTCAATACCAAGTTAATTTTCTTATCGCCATCAATGAAATATGCAGGTTGTGAAGTGTACGCCAAGCAACATAGGTACGTCATTACATTGAAAAATAACGCAATACGTGGATCCTGGGTGTCCATCGCCCACATTGAGGGAATGAATTTCTTTGTTTCATAGTCCCCAATAGGAGGGCAAACCAAGTGTCAATTCCTAAAAAATTATTAAAGTCATAACGCATCTTTCCCCAAATAAAACTGCAAAGTTTCCTATTTCTTGAATGTCACCGCTCGATTCTTTACCCCGTATACCAAGTGAATACTGGATACTAATACTACTGGGCAAACCAGGATCTCAAATTATTCATGAATCGGCCTGGTGTAATGATCTGAGAGTCCCCCCATGAGGAGTGTCCTAGCTACCATTAGCAACATGTACGGAATATAACCGTGACCTTGTAGTCGAGACCATTTTGGGTACAGTGCTAAACAAATGATGCGTTCAACCGCATTGGAAAAACACAATGACTAGATGGTGGTAGACAAATGTTTAAGCGAGTGCAAGTATTAGTTATAACTATAGTAGATTTCGCGCTGATGGTCTACCTTTATTCTTCATGGGGGTTAAGATTCATGGAGGGGGCAGGGACAGAGTTTTTTTTCGAATAATTCCTTACCCCAATTCAGTCTGTTCTATGACTAAAGAGTATATGGTGCCAAGCAAAACTCGAGACTACAAACGTAATGCATACCATATTGTGTAAAGCTGTGTGGCCGGCAGGTGCAATTGAATGCCATTGAATGCGTCAGACATATCAATCCAAGATTTGAACAGGTGATTAGTTGGCCTGTTTCTTTTCCAAAGAGGTTTATATAGATTAGAGGACACGTACGTAATCTTTAGAAATTAACCGTCTCGCATGTTTTGTCGACAACAAAGAAAACATATAGTCAGCAATAGAATCAAGTGGCTGCCTCCGCTTCTTCCAGATACTGTGGGTGCCGCTTAACGCTTTGCATATACACTAATCGGTAGTGATGCAAATTAATGTATGTGTTGAGGTGGCCAGGTGTACATAAAGTGTACCTGGATCCATTGTGCTCAGATACTCTTTTTTTCATAATGCAATTTATATGCGCGCTTAGGTGGGAAAAGATTATTCTTGAGGCGGTTTATTTAAAAATCAATACAGGAACTGGGTGTCATTTATTCGTTGTGGTGGCCATGGGTGGACAAATTTAACCACCCATAGCACCCAACATCAACAACTGATATTTTGGCGGATTGTTTTTGTATGCGAATTGACATTTATGTGTGTATACAAGCACCCAACTGATAAATTATTCCTTGCAATATTCAAAATGTCAGCGCCCAGCACGGACGACTGTTTTGAATGCGTTTTTCATCACACCACACCCC
This sequence comes from Ophioderma brevispina, assembly GCA_023653785.1. NCBI lineage: Eukaryota > Metazoa > Echinodermata > Ophiuroidea > Amphilepidida > Ophiodermatidae > Ophioderma > Ophioderma brevispina. Next base: position 13,901 of record JAMKCH010003145.1, read on the forward strand.
CTTGGTTTTTTCTGTCTGTTTGTGCATCTGTATGAATAGGGTCCACTTCTTTCAAATTGCCGTTCTTTTTATTTGCACCATAAAAATCAATTTGTAATCGGATTAACCGCTGGCGCAAGTCACGGCCCTATGCCATGCTTCGACAGGTTCCAAAACCTTTTCCCCCGCCTGCCCATCACGTGAATCTATTAATACCCGATGTACTGAGACAGTGGGGCCTACTATTTTCCCCGAGCCGAGCAGTCAATATTTGTCTTATATAATAACTATTACAATATTCTATCACTTGATATTTGTCTTTTGATATAATTAGTTTAAAACAAAAACTTGCCAAGAAACGCGTTGAGAATCAAAGCTCTCCAAAGCTCTCTCCACAAATGTCCTCGAACTGCTCAAGACATTTGTTTTTACGATTAGCAATCGGAAAGAATTTAGTAGCTGCCACACCCTACGAATTCGGCAACGTTTAACGGAATAAACCCGCATGTTAAGGGCGTCGCATCGCAGTATACAAATTTCATCCATCCCGCACTATCTACGGCACGGCATGGAGTACTTGCTCCGTGCTTCTCATGTTAAACACACACACACCACTTAAATTTAAATCTCTGCTTGCTTGACTTAAAGTCATTAATCTCATCTGGTACACTGTCTGTTTGCTTTTTTATGTACATTCATCGTTAATTATATTTTCCGTGCTCATAGGCCCCATAGCTCTGCTGCCATTGTTGTTACTCCTCGGGTTAATTTATAACGTACACATTTACCCATTCACACATTAACAAACTGCCCCCGACACACGAACACACACATAAACACATACACATAAACACATGTACATCATACCCCGCACATACTCTGCATATGTATACTAATCCCTACCATTCTTTTGCGCTTAATGCTGCCCTCTTTTTTAAATGCATGCCTATATACCAATGTATGGTGTTGTGTACCTTACTTTTTACAACCCGCTTCTAATTTATAACTTGTTTTTTACTTGTTCTATGTTGTCTAATAAATGGCGCAGTGCAACCGAAACGTGTGCACTGAGGAACTATGCAATTACAACACTTCTGCTTCTTGTATGCCTCCACCCATATCTTAATCTTTGTCGCTTGCTTCACTTCTCTTTCTCTCCCCCATGAGGCCCTGCATTAAACAAAACATGGTCGTGTACATGACTCCTGCTGTCATGGTTATCGACATAGTGCAATTATTTATGTTATTTACTGATCACTTATGTATCTTGGTTGTTTGATTTTTTTTACATCAACCTCACCTGGTAAAATGTTTGCATTGCTTACAACTGTACCTATATTGTATATACGGTATTTACGTTTTAATGTTATATACGCACACACACACACACCAATCATAATGTTTTGCTTGCTTTATTTATGTCATCTATTCTCTGAGTTCAATTGATTTTTGTTACTCATTCTGTATAACCCTATTACATTCATGTACCCATACACATAACACATCCACGCACAACACCAATCCACACGCGCCACGCACAACATAACACAAATACAACACAAACTCGGGCATATAATGTAAGCGGCTATGATCCTCATTCCCCTATTTGCTTAGCTACGTAGAGTGTCCATACGGGGTTCCATATGTTATTACTTTTTTTACTAGCATTTCTCATGTGCCCTCTGTAGACACACATTGTTTTTTATAATTCGTCTTGTTTATAATAAAAAAAACGCACACAGACTAAGCCCTGGTATCCATCCTACCTCTTTACTTTGTTCCTCCGTTCCCGCTCGCGTAATGTTTACCTTTTTTATCCCCCTGGCTTGAAAAGCAGAGGGGGATTATGCTATTAGTCCGTTTGCTGGGTGGGTCCCCCGTGTGCATGAGATGTGTCCCTAAGTTACTCTTCACAGCCTGGATAGACCATCACATACCAAAAAAGTGATGGGAGACTTTTGCTAGCTACCACCCCGGCACTTTTTTCGCTAGAGGGCCGTTTTCAAAATGGCCGCCAAATGCCATTTAACACCATTAATAGTTTTCCATAGCCACTTTATGTGGTGAAATGGTCCATTTTTGTAGTTGTTTCCTATATTTGTTGATGTCAAATGTATGAAGGCAGTGAAAATTCACTACTTAAATGTAATTCTTAATGGGGGTCGCTTTTTTTCAAAATGGCCGCCATGCAATTAGCCCTCATAAATTCATTATGATGTTCTGCTCTAAGCCAAAAAATGAAGGTGAAAGGAGCCCATTTTTTCAGTTTTTCTATATTCGTTGATGTCAATGTATAAGCACTCCATTCCACCCTTAAATGTATTTCCTAAGGAGGGCGCCTTTTCAAATGGAAATGGGGCCGCCCGAATGCTATTTAACAACCCCTATAATGATGTTTTTATTGCCATAAAATGGGGTAAATGGTCCGTTTTCAGTATTTTTTTCCCATATTTTGTTGATGTCTATGTAAAGAGTGGTCACATTTCCTACTACCTAAAATGTTTTCGTAATGGAGGGCGCTTTTCAAAATGGCTGCCAAATTCATTTAGAGCAAACCTCATAAGTTTAATAGGCCACAATCACATCTTTTTCATGTTTTGCTCTAATAATTTGTGTGATGCAAAATGTTAGAGCAGTCACATTCAACCCTTAAATGTATTCCTATGGAGGCGCTTTCAAATGGCCGCCAAATGGCATTTAACACCCTTATAATGACTGTTTTAAAATAGCCCAAAAGGGGTGAAATGCCCATTTTTACAGTGTTCCCTATTTGTTGATTTTGTTTCTCTTCTCCATCATTTGTTGAGTTATTCAGTGGCTTAATAATTGCAATTTCATTTTAAATAATTAAATCTTTTTCTTACAGTTTTATTGTTATGATATAAAATATTTTCTAGTTATGTTTCGGTTTAATGGATTTGATTGATTTTTATTTATCCAGTAATGCTATTATTGGTGATATTGCAAATCTAAGAGGCTGATATAGGTTTTGCGCTTAGCCAACTGCGACCTCGACAATGCAATCTGATATACCTTTCCTGATGTCAGCATAATTGGCAATCGTAGCAAGGAGGAAGAAGATTTCCACACGTTTATAGTGGACATATGATGGCCAATGTCTGATAGCTGAAGACAAAATTCTGCACCAACATTTGGGTATTTCACACAGACACAGCTTTGGATTATGTGGGAATCTTGTCAGCTGCAAACTAACAGAGGCTTTGATATATCTTTGATTCTTACCATTACACTCTGGGAAGGACTCCTGAGCGAAACCAATGTTCACGTCAAGCTAACCAATTAAATTTGAATTAACAATTATTCGGGATTTACCCCTTCCTTCCGTAGATCTGGGTTTAAATTGTCTAGTTTTGTAGAGTTTCCCCCCTGTTTGTTGAGGTAAAGTATATAGAATATTGGACTCACCAATACACAGTCACGATCGACAGGTTCTGGGCATCAATAGTAACAAGGAGAAAATCCAGACCTATCTCCATGAGTATCTGCTGCCAAAAAGCTTCTCTTCTTCCTTGGGTGTTCACCAGTAAGGAGTTTCCCCGAGCTTAACTTAGGACATAGAAGAGCTGATTGCCACATAATCCTCATCTGCTAGGTATGCAAGTCACGGCCAGTCCCAATTTTATCATAGTGCATTCCCATTGACTTACATTTGAATGGCAACATGATTGTAGCAGATATAGGTGAAATGCTTGCATGCCTACATATGACAATGTTTGTCATTTTGATAACAAAATGTAAGGCCTCATTATGGTAACCATTATTTGTGTTTATGAACATAACTACAAAACTGTGGCCGTGAGAGTTGTTGCTACCTGGGATGAGTTGCTACTACAGATGATTCTGAATTAGGTTTTTTTAACTAAGGTCTAGTCGTTTGTTTAAAAATCTGTTCATTTGTTGGTCTCTCAAAGCACCCTCTATCAGAGGTACTGTTTAGTTGTCGGTTTTAATTGAGTCTGACCCATTCTATACACTTACTTTAACAAATAGGGCAACCCATAAATGGTCGACATGAATGGGGTAATCCCTATGGATTGTTTGTTAAGTCATTTTATTGGTAGCTTGAACTTAACGTTTTTTGTCGCTCAGGGTAAAATCAAGACAAGAAAAAACAGGCCATTTTCAATCACATTTCACCCCTTTAATCATTAAAACAAGGTGTTTAGAAGTCGCATTCGGCGGACATTTTTAAAAGCTCCCCATTATGATACCTTTAAAGGTGATTACCCTCTATACTTGGACATCACAAATATAAGTCCAAACCCTACAAACTGGCCATTTCAACCCCATTTTTTTTATTTTTTTTAAATGCAAAATTATTAGGTGTTTAAAATTAATTTTGGAGGCCATTTTGAAAGCTCTTCACAAAGAAGTACCTTTTAAGTATAAATGTGACCGCTCTAATAAATTTTGCCATCAACAAATATAAGGAAAACACTGAAAACTGGACCATTTTACCCCTCTTTATGGATTAAAAACATCATTATAAGGTGTTAAATAGCATTCGGCGGCCATTTTGAAAGCGCCCTCCATTAGAAATACCTTTAAAGTGGTGAATGTGAGCGCTCTATACATTTTGACATCACTAATATAGCAAACACTGAAAACTGGGCCAATTCACCCATTTTTTGGCCAGGCCAGAACATCATTAATGAATTTATGAGTGCTAATTGCATTTGGCGCCCATTTGAAAAAGCGCCCTCGTTAGAATCATTTAAGTGTGAAGTTTACCTCGCTATACATTTGGACATCACAAATATAGAAACACTACAAAAATGGACCATTAAAGTGGCTATGAAAATGTCATTATTGGTGTTTGGCATTTGTTTGCGGGCCATTTGAAAACGCCCCTCTAGCGAAAAAGTGCCGGGGTAGCAGAAGTCTACCCTCACTTTTTTTGGTATGTCTGAAGTGGTTACCCCGGTCGGCGCTGACGAGCTCATGACGTCGCTGCCTGGCGTGAAGAGTCAACTTAGGGAACATCGCATGCACACGGGGACCCCCCCAGCCCCGACGATATCATCAAGGGCGTCGTCGGCGTCGGCGTCCGGCGTCCAACACATCGTGTGACGCGATAACATGAGACCCATAAGGTTTGGTGATGTAACTTGGTGGTGGGATCGGACTGCCATGCCTTTCATCTGAATTGATTAGGGCATGTGATAATATGCTAATTAGGGTACCTAATTTGCATAATTAATGGAGTTAATTGGGGGTATTTTTACCCAAAAGCTTGTGAACAAACTATCTGACTATCATAATTCCGATTTTGGTGGGGAATCATGTACTCCTGCGTTGATGGTAACCGCTCCCGCAGGGGATTACGGTTCGAGAACCGCGACGTGTATTTTTCTAAAATGATACCATTGTTTATGGCTGTCATCTCCAGATTTTCTCTAACTGTGCTGCCTTATGAAGATAGTCATTGCTCGTGCATTACTACATACTACATTGTATAACTGACCATGCACCCCATTTGTCATATTTCTTTTCTTCTGTTTATTTTTTTCTACCAATTGTAAAAGTCCTTCAACTTGTAAGCAACTGAAATTTAAGTAAATACTGTATCTTAGTTTATGTATAAATAAATATTTAATTAATTGTATTTTTATTCTGTTACCCCTGTATGTAAGTAACTCAATTTTTGTACAACTGCTTAGTTTAAGTTTTTTTGTATAAATAATCCTCAGCTATTTGTATTGTATCAGCCCCTTGTTTTTACTCTGTGCTTATCTTCATTGCTTTCTTCTTGTCTGACTTGTCTACACCTTTTTTATCTATAGGTATTGTTTGACTTTTATCACCCGACCAACCCGTTGTCTCATTCCGCCTCTTCTAATTTTCTTCTTTCTTCTCCCTTTTCTCACCTCATCCAACCCCTCTCTCAAGTTTCCCAGCCATCTAACCTCTCTCCTCCCTCATTTTAGTCCCTCTCCCTTCTCTCCTCTCCTTCTCTCTCATCTCCTTCTCCTTCACGCGTCTCGCTTGTAGCTTTCCTTTGATTTACATTTACCATTTCAGTATGCCGTGCCCTGCAATATACGAACGGCCATTTAACCACCAGGTTTCACGACGAAGACTTTGCGCATCACACTACTTGAATTTTTTCACCAACACTAAATTGAACATCATCCCTTTGCATCCACCCATTACTTACAGACCCCAGATCATCTCAAACATGATGACACCATCCTTCAGTAACACCCCACAAACATTCTGGTTCTGAACCGCTATTCACACTGAACGAAACAGCTTCAACACACTAAGAAAACATCAATCAATGACTCATTTTACAATTCCTTTCAACTGTCGTAGTAGCACAAAATCATAATGAGAAATCACTAACTCCTGATCACCCCCCCACCCACCGTTCTGTCGTCGGTCTTAGCATCGCAAAACATGGCTTACTGCCACCAAGTCACCACCCCACTAACTTTATGGCTACACGTACATCCAGGACGCGCTCACAGGCCAGAGAATGGGAGTGTTTTTGTCTTTACATAAAAACCTCAACTCTCATATAAAATCATTGACGACAACACCAGTCCAGAATTTGAACTCACTTTTTCATCGATCTCACCATAACACCAACAATAGACCCAACCACATAACCGTCGGTGTTATTTACAGTCTGCATGAACACAAACAATCCAAAATTGTAAAAACAACAGCTTCATCGAGTCAGCTTCTCGCTGAACGTAAATAACCACCCGTGACGTCTATATTGTCGGTGACTTACATATCAATTTCTCAATTATTGCACTCATCCACAACATAATGATTTTATTACACATCCACTTGCAAACTCCTATATCCCCAAAATTAACATACCTACAAGAATTCAAGCATAACAACACAGCCCGCGCCTAAAACAGTAGCACCAACTCCAAAAACTCCACTGACACAGAACCCCCCCAACACCCAGGGGGGGGGGATAAAAATTTGTCACTGACATTACAGATCACTTCCCAATAGTCCTGCCCCTCATTACATCTCATCAAGCATAAGCCATGCCAAAAACAACATCACTAAACGTTACTACAGAGATCACAACATTCGCACCTTTACCCGTAGCCTCAACACTGATCATGGGAAACAGATACTCACAGAAAATGACCCTAACAGTGCGTACAGCAACTTCATTAAACTATACCAAACAAACATTAATACCGAATCATTCCCAACAAAAGAAGACCTTAAAAAAAATCGTAACCATAAGCAGCTCTGGATGACAACAGCAATTTTTCGCAATTCATCCAAACACAAGCAACGCTCTCCTACAAACATACCTGAAAACAACACACCATCAAACCAACAAAATACAAACACATCAAAAACAAATTACTCACATTATTCGTATTGCCAAGAAAAAACACCAACAACAGATACAATTCAGAAACTCAAAATGATCGTACCAAAACCTGGGACATCCTCAACAAAATTCTAGGCAGGAGGTTTCCACTAAAAAAAAAATCGCTGGACTCTTTTTCACCTCATAATAATAAGCAGATAACGGACCCGCTTGACATAACTAACGCATTCAACGATCACTCCACTACCCTGGGGCAAAATCTTGGCTAACAAAATTCCACCCTTCAATTAACTCATTTAATAACACCCTTCCCAAAAACCTTCACTTGTCCCATTTTTCTGAATAAATTTCCAGTTTACTGTAGCAAGAAATGCCACAAACTCGCCACCTGTTGAAACTGGTAAACGTACGTGCTGGTACCGGGACAAGATAGATCCTAGTGGATTTCCTAACAAGCATATGATAACATCATATCTCCTCTGATGCACATATTTACAACTTTAACCAAGTCCCTTCTCATCATCCCGGAACTTTCCCAGATCACCTAATCAGCCAAAGTCATTCAAATGTACAAAAAAAAGACACACATACAATTTCAATCCAGGCCCAGGCCCATTTCTGTTCTCTTCCATCTTTCAAAACTAAAATTTTATTAAAAAAAAAAATCATGTACACACGTCTTTCTACCGTCTTCAATCGCACAAAGCATTCTTGTCGGATGAGAAAAAAAACACTACTGTTTTTAGGCCAAACGCTCAACTTACATGGCAACTACCTTAACAACTAACCTCAACCTTTGCACTAAAATAAACTCCACACCATGGGGGTATTCCTGGATCTCTCGAAGGCTTTAGACACCATTGATCACAACATTCTTCTTTCCAATCTTTACAATTACGGTGTCCGTGGAGTAGCATTCGAGTGTTCATGATTTTACCGACCTTACTAACAACCGCTCACCAATCAGTCTATTTACACACTCCATGCATCCATAATCAAAACTATCACAGTTGGGGTCCCACAAAGCTCAATCCTTGGACCCCTATTTTCAATCATTTACATAATGACATCACCACAAGCTATAACACACTAAAACTAATCTTATTTGCAGATACCAAGCATTTTTCTCTCAAACTCCAACATTCATGCACTTTTTACCAACATGAATCAGGAACTCGCAAAAAATCACTGACGTTTTCCGGGCTAACAAACTTTCTTCATGGTCAAAAACTACTACATGCTTTTCTCATACACACAACAACTCAATCACAATCAAACATTAACAATAGATACCAGACCATCTCCCAGGTACACTCAACCAAATTTCTTGGCATTAACAACGACGACAAACGACAGGAACGAACACATCAACTCTGTCCACTAACGCAAACCGTCTCACGCATTGGTACAATCTACAGGTTAAACAACAAACACACCGGTCAGACTACACTTTAAAATTACTGTACAACACACTAGTTCTTCTAGTTCTCCCATACCTTACTACTGTAACATCATTCATCATTTGGGTGGGCCTCCACTATCACCACGACTACCAAACTAAACATCACGCAGAAATGGGCCATCGGCTCACTATCACAAACTCCCCAAACAAACCCCCAGAACTCACACTTTGCCATTATTTCACTCACTTAAACACTTAAAATTAGAGCAACCTCAACCAACTTCAAACAGCGCTCTCCATGTTTGACTATCACACAATCCATTTACCCGTTACCTCCGAACTTTCATGAATTACTTAACCACAACAGACAAATCCACAGCTATAACGCCAGACAAGCTGACAAACCTCATCTTCCCCTCCAAAAAAATCACTACCTCTGAAAAGACACTTTATTCAGTAACACGGCGCAAAACTAACTGTTGAATGATCATCCCCAGAATCCATCACACAATTACAAACAAAAATACTTTCAAAGCTCAACTGAAAAAAAAAACATTTCATCACCAGTACAAATTCTAATAAATTACTCCTAAGTCCCGTATTTTCTCTCCTCACTTTATCGTCATCTCATTTCTATCTCCACTCCAGTACTTTTTTTCTTCACCTCGACCTCTTCACTCGCTTGACGCTTTAGGCTATAGTAATTACATACCCAAAAGAATATGTTGATAAGTCTGTCTTTCTTGTTCAATTCCCGTAACCTGTATTCCCCGTTAGGGGATGTTTAGGTTAGATTATGTTGTGTCTGTTATTGTATATCTACCTATGGAAGAATCGTATATCATCCCTTACTTGGGTCATTAGTGCTAATATTATTTACATTGAGTATATTTAGGTAGGGATTACAGGGCCAGTAATAACTATAAAGCCCTATCGGGTTGTACATTACTGGTCCTAGCATATAATATTCCAAACTGCGCAATCTTGGTCAGTTTATAATTGATAGCACTTCATTTATTATCTATTATGATATAACCCACTGTATTATACATTCTGTCACGTAAGATATGTTATGATGAATAAATGAATCTTGACTTTTGAAAAATCTTTTGAATCGTGAATCTTCAAATAACACAGCTGAAACCCAAAATTTATCATTTTTAGTAAAAAAAACCCTAAATTGGACCAGCGGCGACATGTACACGCCCAAATATCAAGCAAACGATATGACCAATGCAGTGTGAAAGGTCGAGTCGATGATCAGGTCTCAATCGCCGTGGGTCAATGACGATGCAGATCCCGAATGCAAGGAAGAAAGTTCCATAAAAAACGACTATCACCCTCCTGTGAAATTTTGGGGACTAGTCTCAAATAGTTTGTCACGTGAAATAGATCACCAATTAAATGACAGAAATATTTGTATGTGTATATAGATAAAATATATGGCAGCAATAGCCCTCCAACATGCCGTGCTGGGGCCATGTGGGTTTTGTGTGGGTAAGCTGGGATATAGTGGGCAGGGGTTTTATGTGGGCATTCCTAATGGGGCCTGGGGGTTGTAAATGGGGAACCCATGATGGGTTTATGCCGCATGGGGCCCATTCGGGTTTTGTATGGGGCATGGTCGACATGGGTATCATGTGGGATATTCTGATGGGCCCCATGTAGGCAACCCATTATGGGTGTTTATTGGGCTACTATGTGTTGGTCTCCCCCCCCAACACCATGTGGGATGAATCTGGGCTCCCATCCTTTGGTGTTACCAGTCAAGGGTGCAGGGGACCACGTGGGTTTTCACGTGGTTACATGGGCTTACTTGGGCTGGGAATTACATGGAGCTTTTCTAAGTGGGGGCCAGTGTAATTGTTCAATGGGTAACTGCAACGATAGGCTTCTTTACTTGGGCTTTAAGTGGGTTTCCAAATGGGGCATTGTAGGTTTTCAATGGGTCAATGATGAGTTCTTTAATTGGGCTTTAAGTGGTTTTCCTAAATGGGGCCATTGTAGGTTTTTCATTGGCCGGCTGAGTATATTTTACTCATTTGCAAGGATGCATGGGCATTTCCAGGCTGCCCATTTGGAGCCCAGTTGTGGGTAAAATGTTTTATTTTCCATTCTTTTGTTCATATTATCTCACTTTATTTAATAGGTCAACTACACGCATCCTCTGGGCGATAAGAAGGCCATAACATACAAGTTAATCATTTTAACTTCAGCAATCCTTTAAATAATCTATTTTGATGCCAAATTGTCAGGTAAGTACAAGTGTTCTACTTTATCGAGCATCATACTTAAGATCAGGAGGTCCCGGTTCGAATCCAACAAGGTAAGTAATACATATTTGTAACCATGTTAGTATGAGATGCAAGTGATGCCTAATGAATAGTGGGAATTAAAACAATATCCAACCGTACTTAGAACTCTTTTTTTTCTTTAATTAAAGCATATAATTAGCCGTTAACATGCATCCACTGCCCACTTAGGACCCATTTGAATCCCGACGACAAAAACAGTGGGCCCCAGGTGGGAAGCCTATGAGGGGCCCATGAAGTAGCCCACAAATGACCACGTGGGGCCCATGTCACAGTGTTGGAGGGGAGCACATAATTACTTTCTAAGAATGTTCTTATTTTATTTGTGTTATGTCAGCAGGTATATGCATTATGGAAATCAGAACCAGTAACCATATTGACTTTTTTAATTGTTGTTATGGGCATTCCCGTTATTGCATAAGGGACCCATGCTAATTAATGCAAAAGCGACGCAATGGATTTGATTTTTTTCCTATCATAACCAGGGTTAGTTCTTCATGTATTCCGCCCACCATGAGGAAGTTAGCACCCCGTTACCCGTTATAACTGTACACCTTCAAGTTTGTTGAAAAGGGAAAAAGTCCATTCATGAAGACCCCCCTACCCCTGGTCCATAGATATAATACCAGAATGCCGTACGCCCGCGTTTGAAGAATAGGCGGCCACCGTAACCGTGTTTTGAAAATTATAAATATTCATTACGGTATCCATTCGAAACGCGTAAGCGCATGCGCCGTAACCTGTTGGCCTGGAAACGGTACATCGTTCTATGCAAATGCGTGAATAGATGAATAAATTGGTACACCACGCTATGTAAATCAGGGAATATATGAATAAATTGGTACACCACGTTATGGAAATACGTACGCACTGCGGAAAAGATGGTTACGGCTTTTGAGCTGGCGTTCGCTATCTAGTGTTATTAGAAATCGGTGCCCTGGTCTAAAGTTACGACTCCCATTGAGAACGGGGGGGGGGGGGAGGACACGACGTGCTCGATTTGGGCAGTGTGGACTTCCGATTTGGGGAACTGCTACGTGCATTTACTATGGAAATCTCTGTCTCAGTTACATTACAAAATTTCCTCTTAAACCATTAGTTCAATACATCTTAGTATATCATGATCAATTTGGAATAAATTATTGACTTCAAAATCCGTCGGGGTTAGTGGATTACCTCCGCAGCAAAATAGTGTAATTTCCAAATAACGGTCATTTCGATTTGAATAGCGTGTAACCCAGGCCTAGCCTTTAGTCAAGTCTTTGTGTAACAGTAAGAGCACCCTCCTACAGTTAAGTCTTTGAAAAAGATTCGGGTTACGCCGGATGTAATGCTGATGCCGTTTTGAATTCGCTGTTCCTGATAGGTTGGCATGTCCTACCACCCTGTTTGAGAATACCATCCGAAGAGGTTTTTGTTATGAAGATACGCGATAGTAGGAACGTTATGATTCTAAGGGTGCTAGGTCCTTTCGAAAAATCATGGCCTTTACAACCAGTGGTCATTTACGTTCGAAATGAAATCTCTTATTTAGGGAACATGGTGAGTGAATAATGACATATCATTGGAAAGAGGAGATCTGTGGCTTTTAAAGTGCTACTGACATTTGGGTGTACTCTATCGCAATTTTTCAAAATTAATAAATTTGGTTCTTAACTTTAAACCAATACGCATAATGCTACAAAATGCCGGTGCGCCGCAAGTCCTGAAATCAAAAAAGAATATAGTGGCCTGGACGGACTCAAACCGCCCGCACCAGAACAGACGTCTAGGTTGGACCAATATAACTCTTAGTAAAATTGGATCGATTGAGCCTAAATTATTATTGATCGAGCTATGAGTTGCAAAAATAATTGGGCTAGATGCAGTCGAGCCCAATATCTTAAAACCATAGCGAGACCATAATTTGGGCGTAAGTCATCCAATTTTTATTGTTATCATGTTTCGGATCCGAATTGATTCAACCCTTGGACTCCTCAAAACATGATAACGCCATACTTGTGTTACTGTACAGAATTAATCTCATTTTTACGACTGCGTTTGCGCGGTATTCCGTATATGGATGGCCAACTTAACCCACGAACTCGAACATCAATGGTGTTTACTTATGTATATGTGCGTACCAATCAATCTTAATACGGTTACATAAATTAACGCAATACAAGACGCAGGTCATTGATATCTCACAATGACCTCGATTTGTGATGTCATACGCGCATCAATGACTCGCTTTTTGTGACTATAGACTACAGATCCCAAATTTGAATAAACTTTGGCCCTGAACTGGATAAAAAGTTCCTGACTGACCTGGCCCCGCTTAGCGGTGATTCAGAGGGCAGTCATGAGAGTGCCATGACTGCATGAAATCAACAGAAATGCACTCGACACTCCGTAAACTAACAACATAGTATAGTAACTGACACCAACGACGTAAAAATCTCTACTAGCTCAAGCATGACTGCACCGGCAAATCTAGCGGAGATATCGCCCGCCTTACCTGCACCTGGGTCGCCAATTGTACTTCCCTTCCCCCGCTACCGGCACAGCAATGGGAGAAACAAGAGCCTCTTGCTTGGAGAAACGGCGATTTGCATTTTGCATGTATAGCTAGGATCACACATGTCACCGCGCGGCGATCTCAGACTCAAACTTGAGATGACCGCCATTAGAACTTAACTTGAACAATGGATACAAGTGCCGTGGGCAGTTGCGCCAATTATGTTTTTAAAGTAAAATGAGAGTCCCCATCCCCCGCATTCAACCACGCACCATGGGCACAAACTCTTATCTATCTCCCACACACATAATGACATCAACCATGTCAACGGTCGACTGTCCCTCGTTTTCATGTATAATTTATGCATACAGTGACCTGGGGAATCACCTGGCAGGTATGACCTCTCTGAACATATAACAACGTACATGTACAGTCATGTCATATACTGAACACGAGAAAAGCAAGATCGACAGCCGAAATTGAGTTTGTTTTTTTGTCCAAGTTAATGATTTCTTTTTGTTGTTCTTTCAATGCAACAAAAGTTGAAGAACACTCACGTGAGTAAAACACATAGGCGCGGGCTCTTCGCTCTATGTCTATGACATAGTCATTGACATCCATGTTCATGCCAGCGTGAGACTACTAGTTAGAGTATACACCAACAGGACTAGTCTTTAATCACTACATTAAAAAAAACATAGAAGATGGGACTATCCTCTGGTTTCTATTTTCAGGTTTAATTTTTTTTTTAAAGTTTTCCGAAATTTCGTTGATAAATTAAGATCTCAATCCCTCAGCTGCTTTGAACAAGCCAAACCCTGTAAGCCGCCTAAAAAATATTCTCGTAGCCCTCCCTCTCAACTTTTTGGGATTTTTTAAATGTTTTTCATCCTGAAATGTTGACGGACGATGGGCTAATTGTCACCACAGTCCATACTAGTCCAGGTGATTTCAGAGACATACTATGGGTCCTATTTCCCTGTAACCTTTAAAAATAAATAAGTATCACCATTTTTTTCTGATGCGTGCTGAAAGTTGGTGGAAATAACATTTTCGGTGAAAACTGCATATTTTAGTGTCATTTCGGGTAAAAAATTAAGACCGCTGGCCCTCCCTCCTACACTTTTCCATACAGTACGACAAGGTTTCAAGACTCAAGCATACCTATTGCAATTTTGATGGAGCAACATGAACTTTTGGGTAGGGGTATTCCCTGGAAAAAGTGTGGTTAATTGGAAACTATGTTCACAAAACCTTAATTTTTAAATTTTAACTTGTTTTGCATTTTATAATTATTATTTTCATGTTCATAGACCTAAAATTTTGTCAAGGGTGTTGTAATATAATATTTTTTAATGTCGATGACCTAGTTTTGGCTTCTAGGCGATTTCAATCGAATTTATTGATTTTGACCTGTGACAGAACTAAACGTTGCAATTGTTCTTCGATCTTCCCACCAAAGGCACATCGTGTATTTCATGCTCTTTCTTGATTGATATTGTAAAACCTACCTGTTATAAGACTTATGACATGACATATGGTGTCACTGCCGTAACATGTCAAATGAACCACAACGTTTATGACCCAGGCATCACATGACCATATCCTCTCGCCCAGCCTAGGCCTAATCCACTCCCCATGTCATTTCATGCATGTCAATACTTACTGCTCATCCACTGGTCAGCTGGTATCCAGAATACTAAATAATCAGCCCACACGTAACACTTGGTTTAAGACTTGTATGTACAACAAGCCTAAATGAATTTTTGTAGATCCACGCATGGCTAAACATGCCTAAAGCCTAAGGCTATCCGAGCCATGTAAGCATGCTATCACATTATCACGGCCACGCCCACCTTGTCACTTTGCCAACTTATCTGAACTTCAAACATGGTGTTTCCAGAACGATGTACATTCCATTTGGATATGATATAAACTTCAAACAAGAGTATAAAAATGGAAATTTGCCTGGAAAACGTTCCCCTTTTCCATGTGAATTTCCCTTCTTAAAAACTCCCGGGGAAACTCCACACATCATGCAAATCCCGTTAATTCCTTGGTGGTTGGCCCCATAACATGAATTATTTAATATGTTAAGATTTGGCATAATCTGGTGTAAATGTAATAAGCCGCGTTCTAATTGGTCAAAAGCTTGTTGTCGACCGTATGACGTAGGGAAACCCTTACTTTTAAAATGCCACTCCTAGGACTCGTTCATTTTTAAATAGGGGTGCGAATTAACATGCATAACAAAAAATGATGTAATTGTAGGGGATTTCTCCTGTACGGGAAACCCAGAACCACAATTTTTTAGCAAAGTTTACAGTTTGAATTATGGGGGTTAAAAACCTCGTGCCTATGTTTTTGGAGGTTATTTGATTTGGATCGTCGGTATTGTTTTGGTTTTCGGAATTTTCCCTCGGGGGCCTGACGCCCCCCTCGGGAAAATTCCTTGAACCAAAACACTTCTCCGATCCAAATCACTAACTCAAAACATTAGGCGCACGGTTTTTTAACCTCTAATTGGCTAACTTCGAACCCATGGGATGAACCCAAGTATTGACGGTGTGCCAACCATCGACGTCCGTAAGCACATGGGAATGAGTGGAAGATGATTACATCCATAGTCTTTCTCATATAGCAACTATGGGAATTCCTTTTACCTTGCCAGTTGTAAACAATAAAGTGTTTCTTTTTGAGATCTCACCTATTAAATATAGAAACATACAATATTTTTAATATCCCAAAACCAGGATAATACATAATCAAAAACACTAAAAATCTTTGTTTTAATTAAACGTCTAACGTTTTGCATTTCCCTCCTTTTATTTTATAATGTATAATTAAACTATACCAGCAACGGTAAGGACATTGCAGTCCGTGTAGTTCTTTCCAAGTACGTGTCCACCCCAAACGATTTAAGGTTGGTCCACAAACAATAGGTCGTTCGGACACCATTGATGACCCATCAGCAATGAAAAAATAGAATGGTTCACTAATGCAAGGGATTCCGTCAATACCTGTTCTATACTTATCAGGACCTAGCCCATGGTAGCGAATTGATTGGATGCAGAACCAAATAATTTGTTACAGTTCCGACTAAGAGGAAATGTTGTGTTCTTCCCACAATACATTTCTTTCTATTTCTTCCAATACAATTTATTGTCACTATTCATGAGACAAACCCAGTGCAAAAATTGTATTGGAAGAATTGCATCATTGTGGGAAGAAATATACCTCTCTTGTTCCGACTAAATTTGAGCCTGACCAGAAACCCATGGATGTAACTGTCAGTGTCTTGTGTTGTATGTAATATTTGTACTCTTTTATGCACTGTATTTTTCGTAACAGGAGTACACACCTGTGTGACGTTCCCACCTGTGTGACGTTCCCCTATTTTTTTATATCGCTCCATTATTTTTTCATGGGTATACACCCATGGGTTTCTATTATTTCTTCTGTGGTGCCAAATTATTGACATTTTCAGTGGGCCAATAACGTATTACATTTATTTATTTGGGCATATACCTTTTACCACAGTGGCACTCAACCAAAAGGTGGTACGTCCGAAAAAAATTACATAAAGAAAACATAAACATAAAAACAAGAACAATGCAAAAGCAATGAAGTGAGGTACCAATATACAAACACACTCTGAGTTTGGGCGTCGTAAATTGTACGTGTCCATCCACTAGAGATGCACACGCGATGCCGAACATGCGAGTGCACCAAAATCTCGGAATCAAAGCTTTAGAAACCGTTGGATTTTATGATTTAAAAAGTAAATGTACGCTTAACATAGACACGGTATCATATTAGCGTTCTTTATAGTTATTAAAAGTAGGCTTGGAGGGCTAGAATTAAAAAGATCTCCAAAGTCAGAATATTTCATTTGTACTAAACTAAGGTGTTCTCCAGCTTGGCTATAGTCGTCAGATCTAAGGGCACTAAGGGCATAACATATGAACCAGAAAATGTCTAATGTCTTCATACCAGAATTACATATGGTACAAAACCTTCGTTATCGGTAGCTGCAATGTTTAATTTTTTTTTTTGCGGTTGAGCGGAAGCGTGTTGGAGCGCGTTTGAATTTGAGAACTGGAGGTGTAGAATTCATTGTCTCAAAGATCACTTTCTCAACGTGGGCGATATTAATAATCAGCAAATTAAGATTTATAACAGGCTTCTTCACTCCATGCATTAGCTGAAATTTCCACAGAATGTGCTTGATTGATTTAGCCCAAAGTGGATCAAATGGGGTTTCCTCCCTTTTTCGCACATCCAAAATAATATTGTCATTTAAGACAGTGACAGGAGGATTTTTTTGATACGAATTCTCTCAAATTGCACAATCGATTGTAGACCACCTACCAAGAACGTTAAACGAAATGTTTATTGGACAAAACAGCTAACAAAAGAAACCAGCAAACCTTGCTTTGAACATGCCTGCTATCGTATTGTCCCTATAGACCCCGTGCTTTGACCTTCTGGTCGTTGCACGACCGAAAGTACCAATCATCATATTATTACATAAAGACGGCGTATTCGCCTTATTCACTTCAGGTGTGATCTAATGCATTGGAAAGCATTCCAATATGCAAAACACCCGGGTTCGAAAAAAATATGGGGCCTTCTTTTCTGGAAATCTCCCCATGTCTCTTTAAAATTTGCCATTATAGGACCGTATTCCAATAGCCACCAGTGGTGGACAAGATAGAGCTTCCAGGACTACAATACATTCCACCTGTCAAATGATCCCTGTTGCAATCGCTAAACATGGGTCGATTCTGTGATGTATTGTCAGTCCTGGCATGTATGCATCTTGTCCACCACATGTCTGGTGGCTGACGTCATATTGGGTACGGTCCTATTCCATGATTGCAATACAAAAATTTGAAACGCAACACTTGTCGAAATCACAATCAAGACGTGATCATAGTGAGTAAGAGAGCTTGTGCCACCGATGCTTTTCATATAATTACCCTAGATGAGGTAGTTAAGCCTTGTGGATTATATGCAAAGTGGAAATGGGAGGCCAACCAGATCACCATAAAGCGCAGTACGCGGGGATTCGCGAGGCCTTCAGAATTGGTCGCGCCATTTCTAATGTGGCTTTTCAATCTGTTCGGTGATTTGACTAGGCGATTACAGTATGCGCATCGTCCTCCATAAATGTCCTCAGTAGCAATAATAGTTAATTTTCCCCATTCTTATAACCTAATCAATACGAGTGTGATCGGAGAGATTGCGAGAAATATTAAAAATTTAGTATTATATTATAGGAATCAACTTCCAATATAAAATTTCCCCAAGTGCCCACAATTTACCTTTTGCAAATACTCTAACTCTGTCCAATTTAGGCCTTGAGGCCAAAGCGAAAAGATGCTTGGGATCATGACCAGGTGGCGCCCCCCTGGAAGTACTAATTCTTTCCGCAATAAGTTTCCTAAAGTATTAGAAATCATGTTTTCCTTCTTACGTTGTTCTCACGTCTATTATGTGACTTCTCGAGAAATGAATTAAATTTTTAATTTTGGGATATTTTTTGCACTGAATATCATTGACTCCCGGAATTTACACCATGATTCCGTGACTCCATCAAATAATGGGGCCTATTGATACGTAAATAGAAGACCAAACCCCTTTCACATTTCCTTTTTATCTGGACTGTAGAGCCATTGTTATTATCCAGCAACTGAAAAATTGCTGTTGTTATACCATCCACCGTCACCCGATTTAGATTAAAGAGCTATTTTTCATGACGTGGAACCAAATTTATCTGTCCTCTTTCACGAATAAATAATCTTATTTAGAGGTTCTACTGTGTGTTCAATTTTCTGTGGCGGTATTCACAAAGATTTAGTCGGCACTCAACTCCGAATAACTTACCTATTTAAATTGTTTCTCTTTCTATTCTGTTTAAAAAAATTTAAAGGGTCTTTCTAGATGGACTTAAGTCATGGACTAAGAGTTAGTCCAGGCCAATTCTTTGTGAATACCGTCCTTTGACCCATTTCGGCCTTTATTCGAAAGGGAACCGAATGTAACAAAGCTCATGAGAAAAACAATGTTTGGCAAACTGTGAAATAACATCTTGGTGCAGAACCAAAACGCGTAAACATGCCGCGTCCTCCCATTTCTCTGCAATTAATTGCGTTAATAGCAGAAATCGAAAATCAATTCACCTATATGAAATGCAGGAATCGGGCGACAAACTTTAATTGAATAGAAAAGATTCGTATATTAACAGAGTTCGGAAACTTCCGGAAGAGACCTATTTCTTCCGGAAGACTGGAAGAAACTGGCAAGAAATAAAGAAATGTACAAGAACAAGACTAAATTACAAATTCACCATTTCACCTGCTTTGTACTTCAAATCATCAAGGCTACTTTAATTACCTTACAGACTACATGTCAGTTTTTCCCAAAATGAATAACAAGTATAGCTGTTGTATTCCTTGCAGTTTTGGTAACCTCATTTTGTTTGTCTTGCATAAAATTTAATACAATGGTAATTTTAATTGTAACCTGTTTTCCATTTCTTCCATGTTCACATTGAACTATACTTATCCGTGTTGTTATTGTAGATACATAATGAAAAGCTTTTAAAATCTGATGGCCATTTGGTTAAATTTAAAACACAACATGTGTTGTACAATTTGTGTACAATACGTCTAACTGGGAAAAACCTGGGTATCTACAGGGAGAAACCTATAAATTTGCTTAAAAGAAATTTGAAGATGTTCGAGTCTTTCTGGGCAACATCATGAATCTGACCTCTCTGGTGTAAAAGTGTCTTAACAGTTCTTCCAGTTATTGTTTGTGTATGTTATTATAAAATTTTAGAGGCCTGTGGATCGATGCAATTGTTAAGTTTAACAATTGCATATGGGATAAGTGTGTGGGGGGGGGGGTTCCTTGAAGGTTTTCTTCAAGTCTTTCACTATATTTCATTTACTATATAATATAAAACCACAAAATATAAGTCTTGGCATTAAAATAGAAAAAAATTAACATTTTTCTTCCAAGTGGAAAAAATCGCGAAAAAAAAAAACCGCGTTTTTTTTCCGCCTGTGGAATAAATTATTGGCGACCCCTGTATTATTAATATGATTAATTATGGTGTGTGGTTCGACCAGATGTTAGGTCATACAGCTTTGCCAATCAAAATTTTCTTTCATGATTTTTGCTCATCTTTTTTCCTCCTTTTGAATAAATGATGAAATATACGATCAAAGTTTATTGAAACTCCCACAGAAGTTTGGAGTTTATATTCTTCGTGAAATGAGGCTGTAGTCAATCTAAATCGGGCGGTTGAAAACAATTCAAAAGCTTTTCAAACGTCTGGACAATAACAATGGTTATGCAGTCCGCAGAGAATCGAAGTCGGTTGTCCTATTCATAACGGGGGGCGGTTTACTTATCATAGCAACCATTAATTTTCCATGGAACGTGCCCCTATGACCTATTTTGAGTTTAAATTAGCAGTTTTGAAAAAAATAATAACATTTTCCGCTTGTGCTGCTTGCCTTTCGTCGATGTATGCAGTGGAACGATGGACGTCTATACTACTGCTCGATTCCATATTCTCGCGCTTGCTGCCTTTCGTGTAACAATTTCAAAGCTTGTTGCATATCTTAACTTCTTTGCATGCGGCTGACGGGTTTAGCCCGCCCAAATTAATATTTTCCTTTTTTTATATTATCCTTTGTCAAAACTTAATTTTAATTTTTTTTGTTTTTTTCATTTTTTTAAATCATCATTTAAATCAAATCCAACCAAGCCTAGACTTTGTTGGTTTTGGTTTTTTAGATGGCTTTCCGAACTGACTGCAAATATTTGGGAAGTCATCTCAAAGCACTGACTTATGTTATAACTTACTCTCTAAAGTAACGAGTGAAAATTGAACTCTCCAAAGAGGGAAACTTTGTTTATCCACTCCAAAAAGTGATTTGTACTAAAACGCACGAGCGAATTTTCACTCTTTACCATCGAGAGGTACAGAATTGTCCACTTATGTTTATAACTTACTCTCACATGTCAACGAGTGACAATTGAAATTTGAACTCTCCAAAAGAGCGAACTCTTGTTATCCACTCCAAATGAGTGGTTTGTGGACTAAAAACGGCGAAATTCACTCGTTTACAGAGAGGGGTATAACGGAATTGTCCACGTGGAAAGAGTTAAAGGTAAAATCTTTTGGTTTTTTGTTACATGGTATCTTTACTTCGTAAATCGCAACATTTAAATTGCGCTTTAGATTTAAAATATAACTATCAATAGAAATAAACGAATTTATAAATCAAAAGATGTTTCTCCAGACTTAAAATCATTTAAAACATCACGAGTACTGGGATTCCGAAGTCTACATTGCCGAAACATTCACTGCAAACTAAGCCCGTATTTTCCCTTCCTTCCCCCAAAATAAGAGCCTGATCCAATGATCACTCAAAAAATATTTTCTTATTTTTTATTAAATGTTCTTCGTTATAATGATATGGCCTCTCGTCTTCAGAAAACCATATGAAAAAAAATCACAACTACGGACTGAAAGGTACTGGTATTGGACCATTTTATTGTAGGGCTGTCATGGACACGTCATTGACGGCATCCACACATGAAATGAATGTGGGTTTATCGTAAAAGTTGATCCACCTAATAATTTAGGTAGTGCTTATAAAACCATCAAATATATATAGTGAGAAATACAAAAATCATTAATTAATGCAAACTTCCTACCCTTAAACTTAGAAAATCTGTAATGTAAGGTCCTGAGATTTTAATTGTTGTTGTACATTTGATGTGGAACTGTCCGTCCATGCCCAGAAAATTCTCCTTAAGTTTCGACATCTTACAAGAAGAAAAAAATAAGTGAAACCCAGTGTAAGTATCTCCTCTCTTTATGAGGTGTATTATGTATCAGTAAGATGGATATTCAACTGTTTCAGGTTTCGTAGAACAGACATTGAAGGTGTGTCATGGACCCCCAGACACTTGCTTATTTTCCTTTGCTTTTCAAATGCCGAGGCCTCCAAACGGTTTGGAAGCCATACTTACCAAAGGACCATGATTGCAAAATTTTTCTTTTTGCATGTTTGACATTCACCATTATCCTATTAAAGATTTACAAAATCAATTTTAGAAACACCTTTAAAGGAAGAAGATTTTTTCAGATAACTTGTGTTCATGGACGGACATAATTTTTGCCTGTTTTCTTTTATTAACAAAAAAAACCTTTGGTGCAGCATGATGGAGCTATAAGTAACCTTGCTTATAGTAGCCCAAAATATTACCTATTGTACATTAGTCCACAATTTTGTTAACATTCATGTCCGTCCGACATCAGAAAAATGTCGCAATCTTGGTCGGGACGGTTCTCAAATGGTACGCGATGTGAAAAAAAAAAAATTGTGTCTTATAATGAAGGACAGGGTCCTGTGCTTAATAAATTTGGTGAAGTGAAAAAAAAATACAGCAAAGTTTAGATAACAGTAGAAAAAACTACAAAAAAACCCACAAAACAAAAAAACACATTCTATCTCCTGGCCCCCTGACATGTCAGTTCTATTTTTAGTTACTGTCTATTCTCGGTACGTGACCGTATTTGAGACAAAGAAATTGACAAGATACTACTTACTCTTATTAAAGTACAACCCCAGCTATTACGACTAGCAAAATTGAAAACTGTTCCGTCCTGATAAGTGGATCAGGCTCTAAACAGGGTCAAGGACGTGTTAGTGCGCAAACAGCCGCTCATGAGCCCGCGGTGGGGGTGATCATGATTGGATTCCTTCACTGGTTTTAATTGAGTGAGGACTGGATTGGTACGCGGTCTCGGAAATTATGGATGCTGCCAATAATTTTTCCCTGTACTTGACCACGTCTTCTACAGTTATCAGAGCTTGAGTGTCCCAGTGACCATATTAACTTGAAATGTCAGGTAGCGCAGTTTTTCTGAATATTGATTGAAAACTAAGAGAAGTGATCCAGTTTCCGCAGACGCAGTCGGAACCACCACTGCAGTTGCTACGGAAACTGTGACCTGCATCACTTCGCACCGTGAATGATGAGAAGAGAAAAAAGAAGCGGAGTCCCCTTCTACCAAGAGACGAGACAAAAGGCGGCTTGCCGCATGGTGGGCCCCGGAAGAAGCCGGCGCAACTCCCCAAGCCAATCCAGAATGTTACACAAAAACCTTGGAGTGACCAGGAACAAGTGCCCAGCTCCAGGCGTATGATCTGGCGCGTTACCAGAGGTGGAAAAGGATAATGGATATAGACCAATCCTCCGCTCGAGAAGAGACCGGTTTTTTTTAGTACTTGTCATACGGAATCGATCACAGTGAGTCATCCGCAATATAACCCGGGAGCTAGCACACATTTGTAACACATCTCAAGTACAAAAGGTTTGAGTGATAAATTGTTGACAGACTGACAGGGACCCCTTAAACGTGATTCTTAAGTGTGGCAAATGGTGCTTAAGGAGAGGGGGCCAAAACAATTTTGTAACAGGGGTCAATTTTTAAATCGATCCAATCATGTTGAAAAAGCACACCATGTTATGGTGTCAACCATAAGGATTCCAGAAAAGGTATAGTTTTGTAATATGGTACAGCTTAAAGTTTATAGTAGAGGCTAAAACAGCAAAAAGCAATAATAAAGGTCATTTCAGTTTTACATGGGTCAAATTTTAAGTTGATGTTTTTTGCTGCTCCTATTTGGATAAAAAATGGTGCAATTATTGGTGGAGTTCAATCAGGGTTTAAAATAAGGACTAGTTTTAAAAACTGTCCTTATCCTTATTTTCGGATTCGTCGGATGTAGGGGGCACAGAAGTCAAACTTCCATTGCTTCAATGGGGCTTGATCTTGTTACCCCCCCTACTCTCTTAAGCAAGCTTTGGAGCCACTCAAACTGCCTAAGTTTAATCAGAAAGGCTCCACCACTATTTGGCACCATTTTTTTATCCAAATCTGAAGCAATTTAAATTGACCCCTGTACAACTTAAATTGCCCTTTTTATGATTTTTGCTGTGTTTAGCCTCTAACTCTGACACTTTAGGCTGTACTATTTACAAAACTTCCTTTTCTGAATCCTTTGGTTGGACACTAAATGGTATACTTTTCAACATGATTGGATCAATTTAAAAGTTTTTGACCCTGTACAAACTTTGTCTTGTGCCCCCTCTTCTTAGGCACCCACTTGCGCACTTAAGAAGCGCATGCAGGGGGTTCCTGTCAGGCTGTCCTACATATGTAATCTCTCAAACCTTTTGTACTGAGATGTGTTACAAATGTGTGCTAGCTCAGGGCTATATGGTTTAGTGGGAGTGATGATGAATTGACGCATATTTATTTACACCGTTACTTGAAAACGCCACCAAAGATCTGCTTTTGGCTCCCACGTAGCCGATCCCGACTTACCTAAGCTGTGCATGCGGTGGTTTTCTCAGCTGCCCTTTGCGAACGTCCACAATGTAAATAGTACCACATAGTCTGTGTCCTTCACAACGCAACTAATGCAAACGTTAGACTTGAAGTGTCTCCCGTATTTGCCACAACCATTATGTTTAAAACAATTACTTTTGGCGTAAATAACCTAATAAGTTGAAGGCGGGCCACGCAACTAACCAACCACCAACCAACCAACAACCAACCACCAACCAACCAACGCGGTGGAGTGTCTAGCCTCTGAAGCTACCTACGCCATACCAAAGGCGTAATTGGATAAGTGCTTCTCAAGTGGTACTTGGACTTGGTTAAGTGTGGGTATGAGAGTAAGGTAAGGGGGGGTACGGCGGAGGGGCAGTAGGGGGGGTAGACATAGGGGAATAGAAGGTGAATAACCGTTCTTTGTACCTCAGGGTCCTCTCCTCTCCTGGTAAAACTGGTTTCAAAAGTTGAGTGTACCAAAACGATACCATCCATCAGGAGGTCACGCCAGCAGCGTTATTTTTCTCCTTGTAAACGAGAAGACAATACAATCGATCGCTGTGAACCTCCATAGCCTGGTCGAAAACGCTCTGAAAATTGTCCTCTTTGAGGTCCAAAATACCTGAATTCCAATAATAAAATCATGTATTATATTGTTTGCGGAATGTCAACTACATATCTAAGTTAGTTTCATATGACAGTTAAAGGTGGGGCCGGTGTTTGGGAGTTTAAAAACAAACGAATTAAAAGCGAAACGAAATTTTAAGTTTTGAAAAGCGTTTTCTCTGAATTTATAGAAATCCCACAAATTTTTAAAATAAAGCATCCAAACATTATTGGAATAATTGTGTGCTACAAAAAGTCTGTGTATGTGTATACTCATCTCTTTTGAAAGCGAAGCCACGGAAAATGTACCAACCTTACATTTACTGGCACCATGGAATTGAATTCTCGTATGCTGTAACGTGGGTCGGTTTTTCCATCGATTTTACTGCAGCTACGTTTTGCAGGGATGTGGACAACCAAAGCTTGTTTTTTAATTGCCTATGTATATTTGTGAAAGCCCATGTAAAAGACCCTGTCCAACAATTTTTAGTGGAACAATAGTACTTGGGTGACCTGCCGACTGATTCCAAACACCATGTGGATAACATCGCCCATCTTGTCCATAGTTTGAAAGCTTACGCTTGTTTATTTCCTTGGCAAGTAAGATGTTTGAAAAAAGTTTCTGTTATTAACAAATTCAAAAAACTGGCTAACACAACGGCAATTATTTTTTCCGTCCAATTTTTATGAAATTAGATTACTTCTAAGTCTCAGCCGGCAGCACGAGCAGCAACATCCAGCAGTTAAACCTTCTCCCACAAAAGATGCAAAGCCATTTCTGACAAAGCTAACCCCAACCAACAGCAACAGAACTTCCCACCTGGATGGAGAAGAAATGTCACAAGACAAACGCAGATATTTCTACAGTTGACCACAATACCAAAACCACTCATTGGGATCCACCACGTAATGTGACTTTGACCTTTTTTGATTACCATGCATATAGATTTATGCTCCTATCCAATTAAAACGATAATTAAAATTAATGTTTCATTGACTAAATACATGGCGATAGTAAAAATAACCGAATACATTGGTTTCGGAAAGGTTCACTTACTTTTGGTTCTACATAAGCAATTTGATCTATCTTAACTAAAAAAAACAAAACAAAACAAAACACACACACCCACCACCTACAACCACACACCCACACACACCACACAACCTAACAAAACAAACACACCACCCACCACACCCCCCCCCCCCCACACACACACAAACCCCCCACACAAACACCCACCAACACACACAAACACAACACCACACAACACACCAAAAAAAAAAAAAAAACGACGACTTAAATTTCTAGTCCTAACCGATTCACATTTTCTTCCAGTTATAATGTCAATTTTGGGTAAATGGGTAGTAATTGAGTGTGCCAAATTCATGGAAAAAGATCACCATGGATTTTTGTTTCAGATGCGGTGAGTACACTTGGACCCCATACACTAACGGAGGAAGTGCAAAAAAGACCTCAAATGCCCCCACCCCAAAAAAAAAAAACTCGCGTTAAGCTACATTTGTTGTAAATCGTGAGAAGGAATGTGTATCATTTCAAATTTTACGTTTATGATAAAGCATGCTAATGGTAACGCATTTTCTTGTTGTATCTAAAATTAAGGGATTAATGCCCCTACACAACTTTGGAACACTAGATAGGATTACATGATTCATGTTGCTGGGTGAAACAGTTTTCAAACTGGTACGAGGCTTTGTCATATTGTTCAAGCTTAGATAAAGGGCGAGAAAAAGAAACAAACATTTACGAAATAAATGGTCGTCGGAGGTGTGTTGGACCATGCGAGCCGCAGGCGAGACATGCGAACTAGCAAGCGAAACATACTACACCGAGCATTATTCGAGATTGGTCTATTTTAAGGTGTTTACCTTATTATACGTCGAACAAAGAACTAAATGCGATTTCATTAATTATTCAGTGCCTTTCAGGATACTTATCGTTTATAATTTTAACGTTAAAAGGAACATAGACCTAACTTTTTCTTTACTAAAACCCCAGGTGCCCTGCATTATTCGCATGTACACGAGTCTATCAGCGCTAGTATATAGTCAGGGTAATCTAAAAAAAAAACGGAGGTATTCGGTCTTTGGGCATTAAGCTATTGTATTGTATGAACAATAAGTCTTCTTTAAGCCCAAAGGAAATAATTACGTTCAGTATGTACCACCAGGACATGCCTTGGTTTATATCATTCACTGAGCTAAATAGGAGACGGATGAAAAAGCAAAAAGGAAAAGTTATTCTCTAAAAACAAGCCAAGCTACAGGCTAGTTGACTGCTTTTTACGTGTGGTTCTTCGATTAACACCTCTTCTTTTGTAATAAGTTGATTTAGTATATGCAAAATCCTCTCTCATTTTTGTATCCCTAACAATAATTCAAAATTAAAATATACAAGTATACAATCAAAAACAACCGTTTATGAAAGTCCTTTTATCATTATCTAACACAATCAAAATGGTAAAAAACAATAAAAATGCTCTGCAACAGGAATATTCAAGATGGCTTCCAAAATATGAAAATATAGTGTAAATGCATATTGGGCCAAAAATAAATATAATATGAGAAAAAAAACACATATATTTTTAAGGACCATAAGAAGACACTCGTACCAAGCATTATCTTGCTTCCAGATCAGGATGGCCGCAAAAGTCCCAAAAGCTCCACAAAATGGCAAAATGACAGTTTGACCATAATAATGGTGTGGAAGAAACCACGCATTTTGTTGTACGGGTTATCTTAAACTTTGTCTTGTCTATTATTCAATATCAACTTTCCTTAATTCCAAGATGGCAGCCAATATGACCGTCTTCAAATTTAGTTAAAATCTACAATTTTACAATCTGGATATATTTAGTTATATGACCCAGAAATCATGATAAAAGTACGGAATTTTAAGTATGAAATTATATGACCTGACAATTAGAAACTCAATTTTTTGTTTTTTAAATTAAGTATTTGAGAATTTTTATTTTGGGTGTTTCTACTGACTTAAAATGAAAAATTATGGCAGTATGACTTCCGTAAGTCTTTAAACCCTATCAAATTGCCATGTATTTTGTTATCAATTGACCAACAGCTTGAAATTTAAGCCTGATACAAAATGAAGTAATATAATATAACAACAAATCTAGTGATCAAAAACAGGTCTCATACCCCAATTTATACTTTTATATTTTGGATGACTGCACATACATTTGAGAGTTAATCCATCTAGCAATAGTCAGATCATCTGTGTACAAAACAAAGCATCGGAATTGATCGCTCCATGTGCTTTTTAAAAATATTAAATTTACAATATTTTTATAGAGAGTTTTTTTTTACTTTTTTTATTTTTTTCAAAACTGATTTAAAAGACAATTTTTTGTATGAGAGCTATGTCTTTTGAATTTCGTTTTTCCACTCCTCATCCTCTCCAGCTCCAGCCTCAATGTCCTCCAGGAAAACCCACAGTCAAATATTGGTGGCAGTACGGGAACACTTCGTGGACGCCCACCGAAGGATGATGGAAGCAATGCAGTGATTGGTTACGTCGTGGATTCAAGACGGCACTTTTAAAGGATGGACAAGAGCCAATCAGAACCTGGTGCAAGATACGGCTTACACTGTTGGTGGATTAAAACGAAAAACAAGAAAAGAAATATAAGTTCAGTGTAAGTGCTCAAAAACAGAAGCAGACTCGCATGGCCAGTAAAGTAGTCACTGCACATACGGCAAAAAAATTACAGAAAGCAATGTTAAAACAAATAAACCACTTATTACTTAAGGGTATGGATTGGTTACCATTCCTATATAAGCTGACATGGCATGGATTGACTAATATTTACATTTTGGATCCAGTATGTGAACCTTCGAAATTCTCAATGACCTAGTATTGATTGTATTGAAAATTAGCCCATACCAAGAATTTGAAAGCTCTGTCTAAATCGTTCCTTTCTCTTACTTGTGACTAAACAACTACCATTATAATCATAGTGATGTCTTTTGACCGGCAACTAGTTCCACGCGCGTTATTAGGTTGTGTGCTCTTAGGTCAGTGTGTGAGTCCACTATACAGCGGTTGGACGTCTAGTAGCCAGTTGGAACAAAGTGAATTTAATATTAAGTGAAGATGATGGCGAATCCGTTTGTGCATTAGTTCATGGCCAAATTTATCGAATTTTGACGCGACGATGGAATCTACACAAGAAAATTGCTGTTGTGTATTCTAGTGCGGTCATATGGCACGCATGCCGGCAGGCTTCCTTTCCGATATTTTGGCCTGAAATTTCGCATTTTGGTGTCGCCATGCATCCGACCACATTAAATATGGATATATTTTATATTTATGGATAAAATGACGCAGTGTCGATGATTTTCATCTTG
Source organism: Ophioderma brevispina (assembly GCA_023653785.1). Taxonomy (NCBI): domain Eukaryota; kingdom Metazoa; phylum Echinodermata; class Ophiuroidea; order Amphilepidida; family Ophiodermatidae; genus Ophioderma; species Ophioderma brevispina. The sequence goes on from JAMKCH010003145.1 coordinate 43,844, forward strand.
CTGGCATCGTATTTTTGGAGATTCGTGCACTGATAGGTATGATTAGTGTTACAGGTCAATCATTCAATTTATTAGATTCATTCCCCTAATCACGGAAATTTCACATGTTCGACATGTTTCACAATGAAGTATCCTGAATCGGCTTAATGTAGTCGGCGGGCGGCGGGCGCAGGTCATACAAATACGGGATTCTCAGGATTATATGGTTGGCCGTTGCGTGTAAAAACCATGGTTTTTATGGGGCATTGCCTGAAAACCAAATCGGCCATTTCTGTCCAAATGGTCACAAATAATGATTTGTAAACAAAAATGGGGAAACTTTGGAAGGTTCCGGAAGGTCGGGGGGGGGGGGGGGGCATGCCAACCTAGTAACAGCAACAGACTCTACATCACTTCCGGCGTAACCCGACGCCAAACAGTGGGAGCCAGAATGAATCAAAGCTGGCCAAAAAGATTTGTTGAAATTAGAAGGTGATTGGTCAATTTTAAGGTATTATTAGGGGGTTGTTGACCCGCTGAGTTCAATGGAAGTATTTTCAAATTTGTATGACGTCTTAATATGTGTTTTTCTGATGGGTCAATGAAAAAATTAATTGTAATTTATTGAATGGCCCTAACGGCCATTTATTTTGACATATGGGGGTTCTGGGACATGAGAATTTGAAGGTAATGTTCGAAATATATTATGACGTCATCAAAATCACTGTTTCTGATTGGTCATTGCTAATAGCATTGTCATCCATCAAAATAACCCATAAAACAATGACTAGTTAAGCATATAGGGGGGTCTTGGACATTGAGAAATTTGATGGTAATATTTAGAATATATATGACGTCATCAAAATACTGTTTTCTGATGGGTCATTGATAATAAGCATTGTAATCCATAAAATATCACATAAAACAATGACAATTTTTGCATTTAGGGGGTTCTTGAGACATGAGAATTTGATGGTATATTTAGACATAGATTATGACGTCATCAAAATACTGTTTTCTGATTGTCATGATAATTATGCATTGTAAGCCCATAAATAACCCATACAAACAATGACGAGTTAAATATAAGTGGGTTCGTGGACATGAGAAGATTTGATGGTAATATTTAGAAATATATATGACGTCATTAAAATACTGTTTTCTGATTGGTCATTTATAATATGCATTGTAATCAGTAAAAGGGCCATAAAACAATGGACTATTTAGCATATAGGGTTCTTGGACATGAGAAAAAATTGATAGAAATATTTAAAATATATTGACGTCATCAAAATACTGTCTTCTGATTGGCCACATTATGACTGGTAATCATAAAGGCGCCATAAGGGCCATTAAAACAATGACTATTTTAGCATATAGGGGTCGTGGACATGAGAAATTTGAAGTATATGTGACATAATTTAGAGTATAAATTAAAAAACATCAAAATTTTATTGTAAAACCTTTAAAAATAATATGACATTATAAATCCCTGTAACAGAATTCAAGAGTCCATAAAACATTGACTATCGAAAACAGATAAAGAGTTTAAGGGGGACATAAAAAAAACGGTAGTATTTTGAAAATAACCCTTAAATCCGAAAATGCCACTTTTTGCCACTTTCAAAAATCACGGAGCGGACCCTACATGTGTTAGTAGTGGAAAAAAATAGGCTCTTAGATCTAACAAGATAAAATAGCGCACCCCTTTTTGCGGTGATGCGTCAGTGTTGGTAGTCATTTTCCTCGTGGGATGTAAGGGATATATGGCCGTAACCAAAATAAATGTTTTCTCACTCTGATCTGCATAAAATTCTTGTAAAAATCATAGCAAGGTGTACTTAAACACAAAAACAGTGGTATGATCCACAAAAAGTGCATTTTGGAAGCTTTCAATAACGCTTTCTAATGCTTCCTGAAGAAAAGTAATACATAAGCATAAGTCCTGATTATGTGAGACTTGGAAAGGTTTGCATCACAAGTGAGCACATTTGATTGGGGCTCGTTTGCTATTTTCGTCATTTTCTTACGTACAAATTGTATGTAACCTTTGACCCCCCGAGTTAAAGAATTGCGGGATTTGGATTTTTTTCTCCCAATCTCACAAATCCCTTTTTCTCATACGTATACTTTGAGATAAGTGTTACCCCTCCCCTCCGCGTACGTTTCATTAACTACCATTTTTAGCCCGTATCAGAATAATTATAATCCTACAATATGATTTAGATGGCTTTTTTGCTGAACGTATTTTTTATTTACATTTTAAAAGAACTTGAAAGGAGGAAAAAGCTGCAGAACTTTCTGTTTCATGATTTTTTCTTGGCAAGTTATTTTTAATTACTCTAGACAACAAGCATTACAAAAATTTCCGCAAAGTCTCAAATAACTGAGATTCCATGATTCTTCTTTAGCTTAATTCACGTGTACTCTTTTATGAATGTGGTTGATATGGGAATATTGCATTAATTATAAACATCAAGAACTATCAGAATCTGTATCTCTTCAATGGCTGGAATGTTCTTAACGAATATTGATTTTTAGACGGACATAAATAGTACAGACATCGCAGCGACGTGCGCGGCAAGTTGAATTGGTCATTAAAAAACGGCCTTTTGCGTAGGTGTGGGCATTTAAAATACCTCCCATAGCGGGTGGCAAATTGTGCAAAAAAAATTTAGTAATTACCTGCAACAAAGGCTGTGTTAAATGTTGATATTAGAATCATAATAAAAAAAAACCGCAATAATTTCCAATTTTATAAAAAATTTTCAAAAAAGGGAATTTCTAGCGTTTTTTGTCAAAAAAGGGATTTCCCCCTTAATGTTCCATACATTATTTTTTTCATGAGTATATTTATTAATCTGTGTATAATCCACCCCCCCCCCCCCCCCTTATTTTCCCCCCCCCTTGTGTAGATATGGCAATTAAAAAATCGACCTTTATTTTCTCTCGTCACAAGGAAGTTTTCATATTTGGTGGATTATGCATTTTTAGAGCAACTGCCACGCTTTTTTCATGTTTACGGACGTATATGACACCTTTAATTCCTAAAAAATAAATATTTAATAATCGTGTTCTTGGGATGTTTTCTTTCCCTAAACCGACATACAAATACATAAAACGCAATTCGGCAATTTGATTTTTGGCCAGCTTTGAGCGATTCTGGCCCACTGTGCGAAGTAGGAGGGCGCTCATATACGGTCAAGACAAGGCTTGACTAAAGGCTAGGCCTGGTCAAGAAATATTTAAATCGCAATGAGCGTTATAGAAATGCACTGTTTTGACAGCAGGTTAATCCACAAACCTCGACGGATTTTGAAGTCATATTTTTTGGTAAAAATTATAATGATATTACTCAGCTCTTTTGAACAAAGTTTGTAAGTGTCACTGCACAGAGACTGCAATAAATATGCACGGAGCAGTTCACAAATTACGTTGGGGTCATCCCTAATGCCGAAAATGAGCAGATCGTGTCTCCCCCCGCCCCCCCCCCCCCGCGGAAGGTTTTGTGGATGGTTCCATGTGTTTCCGGCTCATTTGTGTTTCAAATGGTTGATTGACCATTGCCTGAAACCCCCAATTGGCCATTTCTGTCCAAAATGGTCAAAATAAGAGAGGTCGAAATAATGATTTTTTAAATCAAAAGTTTTTTATTTTTTGCTTTTTTTAATTTTTCCCACAAAAAAGGAATTTACCGTAAAAATTGCGATACGAAAAAACAAATGTTGGGTCCACGTGGACCCCCCACACACTTAAGTGTTAAGTAAAATCAGCTGTTATTCCGAAGGGACCGATCCGAAGGTCCCGCATATTCCGAAGGCCCGGTATTCCGAACACGTAATTTCCTATACCCGAGGCGTACGCTATTCCGAAAGGGAAATAAGGTCCGCTATTCCGAATATTTGTCCGCCATTTTGAAGCGTCCGCTATTCGAATATTATTAGGAGTCTTCTATTCGAAGTAAGACTATTCCGATTATTCTAAAAGGGTCCGACTAATCCGAAGGTCGCTATTCAGAATTTAAAATAAGGTCCGCTATTCCGAATTTGAAAGGTACGCTATCGAAGGTCCGCTATTCCGAGTATTTAATAAGGTCTCCTATTCCGAAATTTTTAAAGGCTCGCTAATCCGAAGGTCCAGCTATTCCGAATATTAAATTAGTCCATACTCCGAAAATTGTACAAGGTCTGCTAATCCGAAGGTCCGTATTACGGAATATTAAAGAAGGTCCCCTATTCAGAATATGATAAGGCCGCCTGATTCCGAATATTGAATAAGGTCCGCTATTCCGAATGAGAATAAGGTCCGCCTATTTCGAATATGAAAAAATTACAGGGTCGCTAGTCGAATATTGAATAAGGCACGCTAGTCCGGAAAATTAAATTTAACCAATTCTGATATGTGAATGAAAATTCAATCTTCGGAATAAGGGACCTTATTAGCTTTGGACTAGCGGGCCTTATTCAATTTTCGGATAGCGGACCTTATTTAGCTTTCGGAATAGCGGACCCTATTTAATTTTTCGGAATAGCGAACCTTATCCATTATTAGGAATAGCGGGCCTTATTCAACATTCGGAATAGCGGACCCTATTCAATATTCGGATAGGTCCTATTCTAAAATTCGGAATAGCCGGACATTATTAGGTTTCGGAATAGGGGCCTTATTCATGTTTCGGAATAGGGACCTTATCCAAATTTCGGAATTTGCGGGCCCTATCTATTTTCGGAATAGCGGACCTTATTCAAGATTCGGAATAGCGGGCCCTATCGAATTTTCGGAATAGCGGGGCCCTTATTTACCTTTCGGAATAGCGGACCTTCGGAATAACGGACCTATTCCATTTTTCGGAATGCGGGCCCTCGGAATCGCGACCTTCGAATAGCGGGCCTTCGGAATACGGCGCCTTCGGAATAGCAGGGCCTTCGGAATAACAGGGGTAACCGAAAAAATTTATGCCACAGTTTGTTTATGCCCCTGGCCCCCTGCCCCTGGCCCTGCCCCTGGGTCCTCATGGGCCCCCTGCCCATTGGACCCTTGCACCCGCTTGGCCCCTTCCCACATGGGCTCCTGAGTCTTCCCGGGCTCTCTTCCCACTGCCCCTGGCCCCGGACCCTTGGGTCCGGTGCCCCGCCCAAGTGCACCGCCAATGCCCCATTGACCGATTGCCATCCCCCTGAAAATTTGCCGGCCCGTGATGTACCGCCGTCCTTCTTATTTTTTATTATTATAATTAATTAAAGGGAAGTTGGGATTTATTTTCGGTCATTCATTGTTTCCTTCATTCATTCATGCATTCATTTATTTATATATTGGTGTTAGCATGTTTTTTGTTAATACGCATGTGTATCTGTTTGTTTGTTGTTGATTGTTTTAAAATGTTATGAATTTTTTATTTATTATTTCACATTTCCTCAGTTTCGTTATTTTTTTCGGAAATGTTGCCTTATTTGTTCATTGATGATCTGTTTTGAATATTAACCAAAATCATTGTGTGAACAAAATTTCTTTTTTTCCCTTATTTGAGTAAATTTCAAATGTAACGTACAAGTGCCAATGAAAGTACTGAAGTGACGACGGCTTTTTTGCCCGTCTTATTAGCGGGACCCAAATGTTTCACTTTTGAAAATCCCACCCGCTCGCCATGTATAGAGGTCAGTGAAAATCCCGGACTGATAACGTACCATTGATAGTGTCTTTCGCAGTCTGTGACCAGGGTGCGTTCGCGAAAGCAGTCGTAAGGCTGACGTAGCCCTAGTTGCGACGTAAGTTACTACTAAGATTATTTACGCGTTCGTGAAACTTGGGCGTAGGCTCCGGGGTTCTCTACGAGTAAGCCAGATTGACGATTAAAACTACGTGTGGTCATGAGTACAAGTCGCACCCTCGTAGTGTGTGGAAAGTGATAACAAAACATTAATTTTTCATGTCCAAAATGTTTGTCCATGCATACTAATTTCACTGTGCGAAATTGCTAAGCTCAAATTGATGTCCTACCATAAAAAAATCTCAATTATGTAATACAAACTCCACATCAGGAATTGTTGTATACAGTAGGCCTCATCATATGGCTGTTACACTTCACATATAAAACATTACTACATACAACGTTTCATATCAATCTTTTTGTGGAATTGAGTATTTTT
>JAMKCH010003146.1:0-88038 GCA_023653785.1 Ophioderma brevispina
TGCCATTCTTTTGGATAGGTTACGTGATACTTACTCTTAAAATTTGAATTATAAATCGAGTACAGGTGCTCAATTTTAAATAGAGTAGGAATCTGCAATGTAATCACTAAATGTGGAAACTATAAACGCTAGTGGTTGAACAACACTAACTCACTCACACAGTATTGTTTATAGAAAAGCTGGCGACTTTGGCATGTTTCTTTCACATTTAAAACTCTCACAATGGAAGTACAAGCTAAAATCACCAATTTTTCAACATAAAATGACCAGAAAATTTTAGGCATGATTTACTAAACGTATACCACATTGAGAGCCTTCACAAAGCCTTACGGAAATAAGTTATGGCCCTTATGGCTTGTGGACCTTCACGACGCCTTGTGGAACCTATCGACGCGTTGTCAGCTACTTTGCAACGCGTTGTGCGTCTATTTTTTTTTAAAGTCACACAAATCATCATTCTGATTGGGCGACACCACAACGCGTTGTGAAATCTCGGCAACGCGTTGTGGAATTTTCACAACACGTTGTAACTTTCTCACAATTTGAACGGCAATACATTGTGATCCTGTGGTCACGACGCGTTGTGAAGGCTCGCAACGCGTTGCTAGATACTTCACAACGCGTTGTGGGTGTATTTTTTAAATACGTCACAAAAGTCATTCTAATTGGCCGACACCGCAACGCGTTGATACATATCGGCAACGCGTTGTGACTTTCTCACAAATTTTTCTGGGTAGAAAGAATTGAAGTAAAGTAAAGGGTCTTGTACAAGGACGCAACATTGGCAACAGCGGCGTGTGGGTCGAGCGCTTTATCCCCTGGACCACATGCGTTGGGTAAAATGGTTTGATTTTTGAACAAACGTTGATTCAAATAATAAGCTGACACATGTTGGGTAAACATTTTAAGTAAAATAATTGTTTCCTGATATACCATAAATTTATGCAGTCTAAAGTCGATGATCACTTAGGAAACAACCAACATTAAGCCATTTGCCCAACATCAAAAATGAGGAACAATATGCAGTGCATAATCCTTGTTCTGTTCGCTGATATTGCTATAAAGAGCATTGATGATCAAGTCGATTCACAATACGCCCCCAATGGTTGCCTCGGAGTGGCGGTTTTGCATCATAGTCGAGTCGACATCCTTTAGTACATCAGTCAGATGAGGAGCTAAGAGTAAGTCTACCTACAACACAATTACAAAATACATAAGTACAGGTAATAATGAAATCCTCCCCTCCAACCCAAAAGTATAACCAGAAAGACCTGCAGAAAGAGGGGCGGTTTCCAAAATTAAATTGATTCCTTTGACTGCACTGAATTCAGAAACGATGATACGTGTGTCGAATGTATAGGCCTATGTATGCGTGTTGGTAATATGGTGTGCGTGTGTGTATGTTTGTGCACGTATGCGTATATGTGCGTGCATGGGCCTTATTAGGGGTGCGGAGATATGTTGAAGTTGGTGGAGCCAGCTCACTGTTGATTGGTTGGGGTTTGAAAAGTCTATATCCACCGGTGGACGAAAAGTAGGGCACTCATTGAGAATGTGATCCGCAGTCTGTGATGGAGAGCCACATTGGCAAACTGGAGATGGTCGCAGCTCCCATCGGTGCATATTGCTATTGAAAGGACCGACTCCTGTGCGAATTCGGTTCAAGGTGACCCATTCCTTGAGTAGAAGATTGCTACCAGGTGGGAGTCATAGGTGTGATAGTGAATTGGTCTGGTCTTAGTATCTAGCTGGACAGGCAGTGTTCCATGCCTGTAAATGGGGAGCTGGGGAGTTTAGCAGCGTGTCGACAGAAACATCGACGAGAGCGCAGTCTGTCTGCCGAGCTGGTGTGATTTCTTGACAGTGTTATGCAGCAGGTGTTTGTTGTCCAACAGAGCCTTATTGACCAGTTTGTGCGTGTGATGTTCTCTCCGAAGTGTGTGTATGTATGGGTGTGTGTGTGTGTGTGTGGGTGTGTTGGATATGAATGTTAAGACTTAAATATTGCTTTATTCCGTTAATACTAGTAATAGATTTCTAAGAGACAGCTAGTCACCCAAAAAATTCTTTTTAACAGCATACACATCAATATCATATTAAATCGAGGGCTACATCAAGCAAAAAAATCTCAATTTCACATTAAATCGAGAGGGCTATCCAACAAGCAAAATAAATAAATAAATAAATAATAAATAAATAAATAATAATAATAATAAAAATATTTCCCTCATCTTCATCTACCACCACATCCCCCATGATCTTCTAAAACAGTATATTTTTTTCTATGGTGTCAAAATGCCATTAAATGTCACTCGTCACCCATTCAAATTTCTTATATAAAATTAGCCAAAAAATCAATTCCGAAGATCCTACTCTCGCCAAATTTTCATTTCACAATCCCCCAAGTTCGGCGCTTCGCGCCGCACACCCTTACCCAAACCATAGTTGAGTTGTGCCCCCCGGGATCAGACACACATAACGCGGTGTAGACATTGTACATTATAAGTAGCACAAGGCCAACCGATCGAGGGAAATGAAAGGTAAATATGGTGAACAGTAAGGTTGAGCGAATCGCATTGTAATTTCCTTTGGCGAATATCGTTTCCTTTCCCAAATACAAAGGAGAAGTAAACATTTAATTATGTGCTTTTCATGAATTAGCTAGTGGACTGGAAAGCTTTCATTATTATTACCACCTTTTAAGGACCATGACCTCTTCATATAGTCTGTGTGACTAGAAGTTGACGTCAGTCTGCGTATGTCAGGGTTCGCAATATTAAATTCGCGCGCGTTCATTATTGTTAGAAATCTGCAAAATCCAACTCTGGCACACAAAAGGTGGCATAATTGATACGTGAGCGGGCAGCTGCATAAAAACGGTGACGTCACATCGCCTACACCATCTCATGGAAAAAATGGGTGGAATTCAAGAGAGGTTTACAAAGTTGTACCTGCTCCAGCGATAGGTTTAGGCAAAGGGACCGGAGTCCCTACTGGTGATCACCATTCACCAAAATTGTATATAGTATGGTTTGAAAGGAAAAAAATCGGCCCAGCTTCCAAGGCTGGATGTCGATATAATCAGGCCCTCTCTCGCGCGGAGGTTCTCTGTCGGTAAAATGTCGTACATCAGCTCATTTGCAATGTATTCCTGGGATTTATTGTGGTGAGTGGTTACGATTGTGCAGATTTCAGCATTCTAGACTCTAAAGCAATCGAGTAGGTTGTATGAGACTATTCCAGAAGTTATCCACACAAGAACTCATACATGAATCCTAAAGATGACACTGGCATTTGGTAACGTTACAATCATCAAAATGAAAACAAAGCAACAATAACAAATACCTTTTCCTATTAACATTTAACTCCAAGTTTAGAGATATAAGTAAATTATACCAATTTTCAATTATTGTTGTTTTAGAAGTCGGTTGAAAATAGCCCAAATATGACACTGGGACACTGGGTTTAGTGTTGATGTTGGAGAAACCCGCATTGGAATATTTCAGAATCTCCTTTCAACATGCTCAAACAAACAAATAACAGTTCAAGGTCGCCGGCCTTGTTTTGTTAAATGTACTAAAATTGCCAAATTGATGGAGTAAGAATGCGAGAGTAATATTTTGAGAGCACCAAAAAGAGAATTAATGACATTTGTATATTGCGGACATGATCTTATCTCATGATGGCGGTGGTTATACGCGCTCCGGGGGACATAAATCAAGAAGAAAAACACCCATGCCTATCTTTTTCGACATACTAAAAAACATAAGGGAAACTATTTATAACATTTTTCCGCAATTTTCTCTCGTACCTCTGGACAATCGCAGCCCACTCAACATGAGTTGACGCTGGGAAGGAAAATGATCTCGACAGCAGAGAGAGAGAGAGAGAGAGAGAAAGAGCTGGTGGTACAAGTCAGAAACAAAGATAGCACTTGATGTGCTCGAAAGAAAGGTAGGTCACCATATTTAAATTTTCCTTCTACATATAGCCAACTTTTTCTCTTCTTCATAAGCATATTTTTTATTTTTACTGGGAAACACCTATGACGTCACGTCACTGAGTAGTTCTTAAATACAGTCTACACCCATTTATTATGATTTTATTGTATCAGGTTGGTATGAGCTGTTGTCTTCCTATGAACTATTATAGAGTGCATATATTGGCCCAATTAGTAACCAGCTATAGTGACAGCACTCTCTTGGACAAGTCAGTACCCCACTTTCATATTTTTTTACATCTTGGAAATTATTTAAGGTCATTATTAGAAAGTGTTGTTTAATAACATCGAAAAGATGGGTAGGGCTGCTTTTTCCTGAATTTACGTACCCTAGAGCGAATATAATCACCGCCTTCTTTAAATCATGCCTGTACGTAAAATATAAACGCCATAAATTCTTTTTGGAGCTCCCAAAATATCACCCAGGTTCTTATTTCAACATTTTGCCATTTTAAGTTCATTTAGCAAAATATGCCTCCTTGCGGCGGCCATCTTGGACGCCTAGATGTGTAAGCCCCTTTAGGAAGTTAAACGCTTGATTTCGCGTAGTCGTGGATAAAATTTCTATCTGTAATGAAATGGCGGTTTTACATAAAACAATGGCGGCCATTTTGAAATGGGCAGGACACGCTAACGTGCAGCTTTTCGGGGCGGAAACATACCTCATCCTAATCAGGGGGACATCCCCTTTAAGGTGATATATGGGAAAATTAATCACCAGTTGGGTACAACGAACGGAAAATCCGATGATGGCAGCTGATGAACTATATGGGGAAAATTGGTCCTCTCCTAAAATATCGTTCCTCGTATCCACGAGTGCTCATGAAATCTTAAAATTGACCATTTAACGTTACATGTGCCGTTGGCGTTCCTCGTCGTTAGACTTCGATGAGCGCTGTATTTTGGCACCCAATTCACCCAGCAGCAACCAGTAAAACCTGATTTGCTGCTTGTGACCTCGCTACCAGTATAAAATGCGTCCACTAGTGTATTATATAGTATAGACTATCATAGCACAATGGCAGTATAGCGATTTATTCCGTTAAAGCTTATGTGGATTCAAAAAAATCACACCCCCACATCCTCTTCGCTAGTGCTAGTAGATAAGAGCATCGATTTATAATTGCAGGTATCACAGGGTCGAATCCAACCATGGCCTTTAAAAAGAATGTATTTCAAATATATTTAGAGAAAGCGGAAATACCAAGTCCAGTTACGTAATAAAGCGATACTTACTATTGTAAATATGTCTTACTATTATAAAGACACCTAGTGGGACCAGTTCACAGTTTCAGATCCCTGCCATAGGTCTTCAGCACAAGATGGTCATTCGCAATGGCGTAGCTGATGAGAAGATTTAAAATAAATCCTCAGGCGGGGCAACAAATCCGCTTATCAGAGACAACAAATGCTAGAGACAGAGGCATTATGCTTTGACCAGTTTGTCCCAATTCAAAGTATTGTGAAATTGAATGCCCAATAACATCAACAGACTCCATGACTTGGTTGACTTAAAGAAAAGATAACCGATTGGTTAAGGTTTTTAGAGAAATGTTGTTGTATTAAAACAGACTAGGTATCATTTTGATACTATTAATCTCATTTAGTAGGGTCAGAAATGAGGATCACTCTCAAAGTCCAGGTAAGATTTGAAGACCTTTTTCCTCTAGATTGAAGGGTGTTGAATCGGAATTTTTGGCTTCAACCTCTGAAACAAAAAATGCCCCTTTTTAACATAAAGATCAACAGAAACAAAAAAATCGAAAATATTTGTAAGATCCTTTTGTACTTCAATTTTGTGAAAATCACTTCAAAAAGTCACCTACAAATTCATTTATTTTACCGATAGTTGCAACACAGTCCCAGATTTTGAAATAAGTAATTGGCACGAAAGAAACGCCATTGTCATTACGTTGCGTTGTGAGTTTCTAGAGTTTTAAGAATTGGTGCCTGAAAAATAATGGTTGCTAAATAGTTTGGAAGTTTGAAGAATGTGACCGAGGAAAGCGAGGAAAGTTTTAAAAACATACATAAGAAGTTGATTCACGAAATAGTAAATAGAAAAGGCCCTGTTATGGGACCTTGGGGATTCTCATAATATATTTATAGTGGAAACCTATGAAGGTAGATAGGCCTTCGTGTGTAGTTCATGTGAACTTTTGGTAACAACCATAAATGCATCCTGCTTTTCCTCCTGCTCCTGCTCCTCTTCCTCCTCCTCCTCCTCCTGCTCCTCCGTCCACTGCAGGACGAAGCCTCAACAGGTTTCCATTCTGTATTAAGGCCTACCTTTCCACGCCAGTCAATTGCGGGTGTTTGAAGGGGCTCTCATATCCTGAGTAATAGCCCCCCCCCACGTAGAGGTCAAAATTTGAAGATGCTCCGATTTGAGCAAAAAAAGAAAGAAGATAGTCGGTACCACCTGTACAAATGTAAATTTGCATCATGTGCTAACTTACCCTGCTATGTGGTAAACAGATTCAATGGTCACTGACTTAGTTTGCTCGACATCTTGAAAAGTAAACATTCAAGATAGTCCGAAACCGTGCCCCCCCCCCTTAGCTCAACCAATAATTTGCACACAGTAAGGCAGTTGCTATTGTGCTGTTAGATCTTTCTGCAGCTTTTGATAATGTTGATCATGCCATTCTTTTGGATAGGTACGTGATACTTTCAAATCAAGTACTGCCTTACAGTGGATTCGGTCTTACCTGCAGAACAGCTCTTTTCGTGTGCGCATTGGGGATGCAATTTCAAACAAGCATCACCTCCCTTTCGGTCTTCCCAGGGTTCTGTGGTCGGGCCTCTCTTTTTCATAATGTACACATACTGTATCGCATCAATCCATCCGAACACAATATTGCTACCACATGTATGCTGACGATGTACAGCTCTATTTGACACTTGATCCTAAGATTGATGGTGATGCCAAACATGCTGTCAAAAGACTCTCTCTTTTGTATTGATGAAATGAGTGAGTGGATGCGCTGTAACAAACTCAAATTGAATGATGAAAAGACAGAATTTTTCATCGCATGTTCATCCTATTACACAAGTCGCCTCAAAGATATTACCATCAGGGTCGGGACAGTGGATGTTCCCCAGTCCTCGGCAATTAGAAACCTTGGTGTCGTGTTTTGATCAGACAATGTCTATGACTGAACTTGTAAAGGTCATCATTAAGTCTGTTAACTTCCACCTTCGCAATATTTATCGGATCCACCGTTTTATCACATTTGAGAGTTGTCATCATCTCGTCCGTTCACTGATTTTATCTCGCATTGACTATGCCAATTCACTTTTGTATGGAATGTCGGCCAGAGATCGGAGTAAACTTCAGATTTTGCAGAATAGAGCAGCCAGGCTGGTGTTCAGATCCGATAGAAGGACACCAGCCACACTACTCCTTAAAGAGCTCCATTGGCTACCAATTAGTGAGCGCGTTGTCTTTAAGCTTATGCTTCTTACTTACAAGGGCATTTCCGGACAATTGCCATCTTACTTGTCCGGATACCTCTCTTTGTATATTCCTGGCAGGCCAGGATTGCGATCTGCCGATGACAAGATGCTCCTCACTGTTTCCCGCACAAAAAGGTCAGTGGGTGACAGGGCTTTCAGCAATGCGGCCCCTAGCCTATGGAACTATTTGCCTATCTCTGTTCGCCACTCCAAGTCCATTGTTACTTTTAAGAAAGCTCTAAAATTTCATCTATTTCCTAAGAGTTGATCGTGTGCTTAAATTAGTTTTTTGTTATTACCTCACATGATATTTAATTGTGCAGCTGTTTTCTTTTTTATTTTATAGTTTGATGTTAAGTACTTATCTCATGGTTCATCTTTTACAATACCTGTTGTATTACTTTGTTTTAGGCTAAATAGTAATTACTCTCTATTTTGTAAAGCGCTTTGACCTTGTTTTGAGAAGGCGCTATATCAAATGCCGTTTGTATTGTATTGTATTTTACTGAAACTAGGGAAACTTTAACTTTTGACCCATGTACAAATGAAAAGGAGTGGACCTAGTACAAACTATACATTTTTGAAATCGTTATGATCAATATCACAGGTGATGTGTTGTTCTGTCTCTCTGTTGGTCTGCCTATCTGTTGATTTGTCAACTTTTTGTTAATGCTTATTTATTTATATTTATTCATTTATTTAGTTAATAAGTTGCTCAGAATAATCTTTGAGGATGAATCGTATTTATATATTTATTTATTTATATTTATTTATTTATTCATTCATTTAGTTAGTTACTTATAAATGAATTAATTTATTATATTATATTATTTATTTATGTCATTCCATTTGTTAGTACTTATAAATGAATTAATTTATTATATCATACTATTTATTTATTCTTTGTGTTTTTTTACTTTATCACTGGTCACATACAAAAATACATATAAATTTAAATGGTATATTGAATATAAAAAAGGCATACCATTCAAAGACCAGTGAATGGTAGAGACAGACGGGTGCAAGAACCAAAACGAGTTATAGGTCAGGTCCTTGTGAAACCCACAAAAAACCGAAAAACAAAAAAACAGCACTCACCTTTCCAACATGAAAAAGGTACTAAAACATATTAAACAGGCCTGAAATTAGTACATCAATAACATGATGTCTACGTGCAGGTTTGTACCGGATGAAAATCCTCAGTGAATTTGGCCCTATTGAATTCACTTTGAAAGATAGGAATGATTCAATAGTCCTAGTAGCCTGGGGATGTGGATTTTTCAAATGAGAACGATCCGATTTAAGTGAGCATTTTGTAAGACTCGATTTTACTGCTCCTGTAGGATAGCATTAATAGATCATCGGAAGACCTTGTGGTAAGACTCCCCTGAATGATGGAGTTAAAAACAACATAATTGTGTAGAAAACGATCATACAGTCCTAAAATATACCTAACAAAAAGGAGATTTCTCTTCTTGAAGTTTATGACATTAATAAAGAACAGTGAAACTTTCTCCGTAATCTATACCCGGACAGTGAAGTTTGAATTTTGCGGGGAATTTTGTAGCTCTCCTCTGGATGTACCTTTCTATGCGCCAAATTCCACATCGCTCCTAACAGAGCCAGAGTAAAGAATTATTATACCCAATAATACCTTTAATCATTAACGTTTTGTTATTACACTTGTTCACAATACGACTGTGTTGAATTTAAACAAGTAATGATCCAATTATACAAAGAATCAGTATGTCTTTGAAGGAGATGACCAATCGGAAACACTTTCAACACGCAGACACTGGGAATAATCCACTATTGCTGAGGTGGTATTTTCGGCAGAACTGGGTATGTTATTGATGTTACTTTAAAAAATTAGGCCCAAGAATTGATCCCTGAGGACCCCAGAGACAACCGGTGTCATATACGACCGACTACGCGTCGGACGCTAAGGTTTTAAATCGATAGTCTGACGGATCTTAAAGGTGGTTGTTGCGAGTTATGTGTATTGTGTTTTTTACTTGAAAGGAGAGCCTGGCACTTGCACATACACCCCATCAAGTACCGTGGGAAACAACTTTCGGTTTTGATGGTAAAACGCATAATGTACATGTTGCAAAGCCCTATTCAATACTGTGCTAATAAAGTGTGTAACCACTAAACGACGGTTTTTTGTTATATCTTGAGAATGAAATGGATTCGAGGGCTCAAATTTCAGGACGACCAATGAGAAAAATATGGCCCTTTCATCTGATATCAAAATCGATTTTTTACTAATGTTCCGGGTAAACATTGTGTTCCCAAAGACGATCGGAAACGAGCCCCTTTAAGTCAATACATGTTTCGTTTGTCCTAGGACCGCCTGTTTTAAAAAGGGAGCGTCCCATAGACTGTTGGTTATAACCGTGTTTTTTTGTCCGCCGGACGACTACGGTTTAAGTGTCAGAGTCCGTGGGACAATGATAGATTTCGTATCATTGCCCTAGGACTCCCCTGCTTTGAATAGAACGTCCATAGACGGTGTGGTTTATAATTTTTGTTTGTTTTGTCCGTCGGACATTTTAGTTTAAATCTAGAGTCCCGACGATGCCGATAAATATATTTCATTGTCCTGGGACTCCTGGTTTTAAAATTGAGCGTCCCATCGGACTTGTGTGATAAGTTGTTTTTGTCCGTCGGACACTTAAGGTTTAAGTCTGAGAGTCCAACGGACACTAAGTTCAAAGTTTCATTTGTCCTGTGCTCTGGCGTTTTTTTTTTTTTTATTGTATTGTCTATTTGTAACTCAATCAGCCATATATCCTCTGGTCCGAGATAATCTGAACTTATAAGCCTTCCTTGGTTAGAGCTTTCACCTTTGACGCATATATTTAGGCAATATTACATAATCAACAGTAAATATCGTATCAGATGTGTCTGTGTAAGAATCCTCAGCAACAAAATTTTAGTTTCAATTGACAGACATTTAATTATGAATTTATAACAAAATTGAGGCTTGTCCAGGGACCAACTTCTTTTCTTTATATCGCTTGTTTATGTATCAAGGTCCTGGTAACACCAATATATTCTGACACGATAAGAACTGCTTCAGGGTGGTCGCGTCATTGTTGTGCCACTTTTTTTGCTTGAGTGATATTTAAGAACAAGTTATACGGGCAATATGGGAACTATCTTACAGTTTGTTTACTAGACTATAGTAATTACGTCTCATTATAAGCCTTAACAAATTCGTCTGAGGAATCAAAGCTACACTATCAGTATGATGTCTGCAAAATGCAAACAAAATGGGGCCAATTTGGTTTTTTTTTTTGACTGTTTATTGGAATTGTTTCATATACTTACATGTAGAGTAACTAAGGCTGAAAACAAGTGTAGTTTTCATCCACAAACATTTTGGTTTTACAAAGTCTAAATTCCGACTTTTTGTTTAAATTACCAAAACCAAAAACAGTCAGTGAATGTTGTATGAGGGTAAGCAGGAATCGCAATGGTGTTTACAAGAGCAAAGGTGCCTTGAAGCAAGCCACCGAAAATCCGTTGAAGACATTTATAACTAGCGAATCCTAACAAGATGACAAGACCAGACACAATCTTGTAAGGAAAGCTGCCAACTGGCTTTTCAAACATAGCAGTAAAAATTAAAGCAGAATTTTGTTGATGGGCTAGAAAGAGGTCAAAAATTGAGCATAGCCAATTTGACGTTTAAATGACTGATTCACGACTTCCAATACACCTTGCCCAGGGTGATTCGGTGGTATCTGTACTACTTTTTAAAACATTACAATTATGTTTCCTTGTCAAAAGGTATGATGACTTCATTTATGCCAAAAAAGATACCAATTATCGCCCTAGATATAAATCATACTGGAGTCATATGAGTCACTCTGAGATTAGAAAACGCCAAGTTTTGCCAACCAATAGACCCAAACGCCTGTTGTGTTGTTTCGAAACGGTTTCGATGTTCCCAAACGCAAGTCAGATTGTAAAGTAATGTCGTTTTTCCTTTTTATCCAAAATAAAGCGCACCAAGGGATAATGGTACGATTAACGAAGATTTTGGTGGTTTATTGAGGCGTTGAGAGAGAGAAGATAAAAAAAGTTAACAATGTGTACTGGATGTAATGGTTGAGTGCCATTTGGTTGTGGACTATTGTTCTATTTTTGGAAATATATGTAACACACGGGAGGAAAAGTTATACCTAAGGAAAAGATATGCATAACACATTTCATTCAAAAGTTCATTTTACTTTCACTTATAGGCATGAAAGTTGAAGATAATATGTTTCATACCATGTCAAAAATCCCAGCGAAATTTAAATGGAAAGGAAAGAGTGTCAAATAATTTAACATACCGTTTCTACTCTAAAACATAGCACCTGGGCGGTTGTTCAAAATTGGTACTTTCAACCCACATATATAATGAAAAGATTATTTGCAAATTAGGTTACGACTTAAAACTTCATATTCCCTAATACTTGGTGGTATTGAAGTATTTTAGAAAATCACGCTTTCAAAATACAATCTGTACGTCACGTTTCATATTTAATAAGACTCCGCCAAAAAGCTGAGTTAATCATTCAGAAAGAGTTTACAAATAATGAATTTTCTAATTATTTTCACCCATTCCATTGAGCGACACCCCGATTACATTGCAAATAATATGATACAAACCACCAACCACAGACTGAGTAAATATATAGGGTAAGTGAAAATTGAATATTCCCACCTTAATGGCATTACAGTTTAATTTGGTTTGTGTCCAATATGCTAGGAAAGGTTCACGTGGAAAAAGGACGGGAAACATGGAACACAGGAAAAGTGGCCTAACGGAGTCAAAAAATAAACATGTTATGATTGTTTTAATTTGTTCAACGACACGCCTGGCAGGCTGAGATTAATAAAACATTACCTAGTGGGGGACTGTAGTGTACAGAATCTCATTGAGTGTCCCAAATCTGGATGAAACTGTGAATGTTGGTACACAGGTACTTTATGCATTGATAAAAAAAAAATTGATGGAAGCACTTGCCACACCCATTTCATGGCCCCAGCTGGACTTCAAGGGTACCACAGGGGTAAAAAATTAACAATGTTCGATGTGTTGAAAAGCACACAATGATGTTTGTTGTTACAAGGATTCAAAAAGAAAACGTTAGTTACATACCTATGGCTTATAGTTTGGGATTATGGGGAAAAACTGTAAAAATGATGTTGAAAACGTAATTTGTTTGTACAAGGGTCAAAGTTGAAAGTGCTCCAATTTTTGTTAAAACGTTGTCAAGTTGTTGTTTCAGCTAGAGGTAGAATGAATATGGGATAGTTTTGACTATCTTAAGTATTTGGTTATTAACCAAAATCGGCGAATAAATAGTTCAACAGCTATGGCAGCGGGTATTGGATTCTATGACCCTGTGCCGTTTTTTGTTGGATAACGTGAAACCAAGAATAACAGATAAGGCAAACACTCCTTATTCAATCCTTAGGTAGTTAGGTAACCAATTTGCACCACATATTACAGGAATCAAGCACAAATCTATAAACTTGACCATGTACACACCAAAATTGTCTTTTTCACTATTTTATCAGTTTTACCCCAATGAACTCCTGAAACTATAAACCCTAGATAGTGTAAACTGTACATTTTTGGAATTCTTGTTGTTAACAGAAAAACATCTTGGTGTACTTTTCAAACACATCAGAACAATTTTAAAAATGTTGACCCCTGTATAACCTTGAAAGCCAAGCTGGGGTCCATATCGGGGTTGGAAAAGTGCTTCCATCAATTTTATTGATTACCAATGCCTTCTTAAGTACTTGTGGCAAAATCACAATTTTATCCGGAAGCGCACCCTCTTTCCCTACAGTCCCCGGCACTCGTCTTCTTTGCTGGGGGATTTTGGATTTATAAAATAATGTATTGGTTGTAGTTATAGGTGGACAATAGTTTAACGACTCAAAACGGTTCAGACTCCACCCCGAGCCAAAATTTTCAAATGTCTGTTCCGATTTATTCGAAATGGTGGCAAATTATTCATCCGACTTTTTATATAATTTTAATTTTGGTTTTTTTCAGCCCCAGGAT
This sequence comes from Ophioderma brevispina, assembly GCA_023653785.1. Classification (NCBI taxonomy): domain Eukaryota; kingdom Metazoa; phylum Echinodermata; class Ophiuroidea; order Amphilepidida; family Ophiodermatidae; genus Ophioderma; species Ophioderma brevispina. Next base: position 13,536 of record JAMKCH010003146.1, read on the forward strand.
GAACCTTGAAACACTTATCACCTAATATCTATTGAACTATTATCCCTAGATAATCCACAACTACTATTTTATCCTCCAACCTGGCAAACACGTTGGTGGGTACAAGTCAGCTAAATAGATCCCATATGGCTAGTATTCTGAAAGGGAGTCTAACTTAGTCCTGGATTTAAACAGGGTAGTCCTACATGAGTGGAATTTTTTCCCTTCCAAAATGTCTAAAATAATGTCTGTCAGATGGTGAGAAAATTTCTCATGGATGTGCCGAAAAGGCCCATCCATGATTAATTTCTCACCTTTACATTTGCGTTCACAGTATTTTGAAAGGAAAAAAGGTCCAGCTCATGTAGGAATAGCCTGGTTTAAGACCAGGACTAAAGTAGCCTCCCTTCAGATACCAGCAAGTGATTTTACCCCAATATTAAAGTAGCCCTCTATTGACATGCTGCACCCTTTTCTACCATTGGTGAGTTTGAATACATTATTCTATGACAAAGATTGTCATGAATTAAACTTTAATTTTTAAACAAATTAACGCTCTAATCTGATTTGTTGTAATTGGAAAACCGCCTCCAATAGATAAACTCATTACCAAGTCATACGCTGATAGTAATATGTTTAGGGACCTTTTCGAAGGAATATGTCAAGGGGAAAAAGTTGCCGCTTACCAAAAAATCTAGTATATTTAAAATTCAAATATGGCGGCTAATTTTCCGCCTTCAAAAAGTTTTTAAAACCTTTAAATTACCATATATCACCCCTAAATTATGATAAAATGTGAATTAAGTGTGAAAAACATGGGTTTGACCAATAAAAACCCATAACTAGTATTTTTGTTTGTAACCTTTTTTGAAATTTCAAGATGGCGCTAATATCACCCAGTTCAAAAATCTTTGAAAGTAACTTTATTGGCAGCCATCTTGAGCTTCAAAAAATGAAAATAGCAGCAATGAGTTTTTAAAGGGAATGGCCCGTTAAGGATATGACGTTTTCATCTTGATAGACTGGCCTTCACTCCAAAACCCCATCTGTAAAGTTTCGCGTCGATATTTCAATCCGTTTCGATGCGAGCGCTAAAAACGTGATTTTGTAAGCCCCATTGAGTACTGTGTAAATGAATATGGTCACCAAAATGGGGCACATTTCCGCTCATAACTTCCAAACCAAACTCCTCTGGCTCTAAGATTTCACAGGAAAAATGAGACAAATTTAAGCTTTCTTCCACTTCCTGTAAAATCTTGGGCTTCTGGGGACGAGGCTATTAGCGATCGGTCCCTGGGACCTTGAATAATATCAGACATGAATGAATTGATTTATACGTGTTGGTTGAAGACTGAAAATTAATGAATTAAAAACTGTTCATCAACACTCACATTTTTGTTCCGAATATTTCGAGAAACCATTCTCCGTCCCTCATCGTGATGGGAAAGGCATGAATGTTGACTTGCAGATTCTCTACTCCTGGACGTTGGTGGTGTCCTACTAGATGTTGTCAGCAGAGAATCGTAAATCTTTGGTAGTTCACGGCCCCCGTCCCTATTCAGGGTGGGGTTGGATTCTTTCTTTATGAAGATAGTCTCTCTCACTTTCCTTGGTATGAGATTATCCTCCCTCATTTCCTAGTCCATTCTTGACCTGTGGTTTTATTGTGTTTCTGGCGATGACAGATTGATTTGAAGGAGTTTTGGCCGAATGTTTCTTTTTAAACGGTCGCCAAGCACCCTCTTGGTCTCCTCTACGTAGACTTTATCGCAACCTTTACAGGGGACGCGGTACACTACGCCTGTTTTCTCCTCGACTGGTGCTGATCTTTTGGTGGAGACTAAACGCTGCGGAGGGTTGATGTGGTTTGAATGATGTGCAAATACCGTATTGTCCAAAAACTCGCTTCACTTTTTCAGACACCCCCCGAACATAATGGATGACAACTGAATTTTATTGACTGGTAGAGGAAGCCCCTGAATTTTTGTTAAGGCTTCGGTTTCTTTCTTTACTACCGCTCGCTTAAAACTCCACTCCTGATAACCACAGCGTTTTAACGCAGATTTGACATGTTTTATTTCACTCTCCTTATCCTTAACTTATTATTATATTTACCCTAATAATTTCAGGTGAGGGACAATGTATATAAAAGCTTATAACATGCAAAATATCAATTTTCAAATCTAGAGGACGCACTATTTTTCAATGTGCCAGTGTCTCTTTAATTTTGGGATGACATTTCCAGTTATAATATAGATTATAGTAATTTCTAAGGTTTACAGAATTTCGAAGACGGACAAATTGATCGCCGTTTTGAAGTTAGATTGAGTTCACTATATTCAAATACTTATATATCTATAAATCTATACTTGATATTATTTCTGTTCAATTAAATATTACAGGTATACATCATTGTTATGTTTTACATGTCATTGAAGTGGCCATATTGTCTGCCATCTTGGATCTGAAGCAAGATAATACAAATATGTTTGACAAGTTGTCAAAATGGCTCTAGACTGGAACAACATTTCATGTTTCTGTGTGAAAATGGTCACAATACATTTTAAGGTAATGCCTATCCTGATTTACATGAATTTGAATTAAAATGGTACGTGGAAGAATAGTAATTTTTAATATATCCAATCGTTTCTACGCACTGATTGGAAATTTCAGGGGGTGCCGGGATCCCCCTTCAACCCATTATAATCTTTGGATTCCAAAAGAATGCAAATGATTCTGAAAATGTGCAGCATAAAAAGTACGTTAATCACTGCTCACGCCAAAATGAACTGTAGAATCACTCATTGTACAGATATATTATACAATATAATATATAAGACAATATATTGAATACTTCTTCAGAGGTTTATTGGTAAGAATCATCAATCAATGCCATCGCTAATTTCTAATCGTATATATAGAAATGCCATATTTTGCTTGCACTACACGATCTACGAATTATCTTCTTTACATTAATTTCGCATTAACGGAAGCAACTTACAGCTTTGCGTCGATCTTTCGGGGGTCCCGGCGCATTTACGGTAAAGAGCCCCGTAGACAAGAGTCAGTCATTGACGTTAATATTCTATGATGCGAAAACAAATGAGTATCATTTTAATCATAAGCCTTATAACAATAGACTCACATTACCCAGTGCTACTAGTTCATTAAAATAACGCGACTGGCAACTGTTACTCACACAGTTAGAAAGACGTTTTTATAGTTTATTTGGCCCGTTTCGAGTCCCTTTTTACTGTTAATTGCACGTTTCGATTCTGCCGGCAGTTTAAAAAAACAGGACGTTTTTTTGTAAGAACATTTTAACATTGCACAGGCACAGTAAAGTACATACCTTCGAAGACAAATATGCTTTACGACTTTTTTTGTTGTTTTTTTTTTTTTTTTTTTTTTTTTTTTTTTTTTGTTTCGCTTTGGAGTAAGATTTTTAAAATACATTAAACTGAAATCAAGGGTGTCATAGCAATGGCGTTCTATTAGGGGGAAAGGTGGAAAGTACCATCCTTGAAACAATTACGATAGAATCGTGGATTCTGATTAAAAATACATGCAAAAATCACCGTTTTTTGGTATTTTACCCTCCATCGAGACGACTTTTCCCCCTGACCGCCTTTGGCCACTTAGACCATAAGGTTGCCTAGCCCCAAGGGTCCTGTCCAGACAAGAATTGTATCAATTCCCAAATATTTGTTTCACGCTAAATATCTTAAGTTCCGATCTATGTCTATCGTTTTCGCTAACCGAGACATGCTGGTGGCATTGCATTCACACCGGCGCAATATCGTGGGAACACACGATGGGGGTAGAAGCGCTAATGCGTATGGCAACGTCTATCACTACCGTGCTAATATGAAATGTTATGTCTTATAAAATAAAACTTGTTGCTATTGTTTGGTGTAAATTCATCTCATACAGCCTGTCTGCAAAAAATGTACATCAGACAAAAAAATTGGTTAAATATGAAATTTCAAAATACGTCATTCTTCGTGGCATAATATTAAAGACAAGACCAGGCTTTCCAATGGTGTTTGTTTCAATCTTATTTGCTTTTGTCATCCAGATATATAAAATTTGAGGGCTGCTATACAAAATCGATTTTTGGCCCACTTTAATGCATGGCAAGTTGCCTTTTGCCCAGTTATCCACGCTGTATTGAAGCCAAACAGATGGCCACTTGAACAAGAGAAACAAACACCGATTAAAGTAAAAAAGAAGTCTAGTTTTATCGACAACAAGTGTTAATAGTCCACATAATCATTTCATGACCTCTCTTCTTTTCATAATTAACATTGCACGTCAATGAAATGGACCTTTGAATTATTGCAAATTGGTATCTGTCAATCATGCCAGAAGGAATGTATTGCAACCAAAATAAAACTCCAAATCCAAGAACTGGTTTAAAAATATTGCACATCTTTGTGCATTTACTATTGTTGAAGTCAATAAAAATTGAATTTGGAGCAAAGTATCAAAGTGTTGGTAGAATTGACTTTCATGATACTTCAAGACCATAAAAACTCTCTCCTCCAGTTGCTGTACGCCGGTGTCATATTTTAAGCGTCCCGGTCGTTTTTAGTGTCCGTCGACGCGAAGGTTTACATACTGAGAGTCTGGCGGATACTAAGTTCTGTGGTTTCATTGTCCCTAGGACCCCTGGTTTTAAAAATAGGGACTCCCATGGGAGGGTTGTTATAAGTCGTTTTTTTGTCCGCCGGCCACTACGGTTTAAGTGTCGGAGTCTGTCGCGCCACCAGGTGTTAAAATATGAGAGTCCGGCGGATACAATGTTTTATGTATCATTGTCCTAGGTCTCCTGATTTGAATTAGAAACGTTCCCATAGGACTGTGATGTTATAATTTGTGGTTTTGTCCGTCTGACATTTAAGTTTAAATCTGAGAGTCCGACGGATGCCGATACTATATTTCATTGTCCTGGGACTCCTGGTTTCAAAATGGCAGCGTTCCCCTAGACTTGGTTATAGTTGTTTTTTGGTCCGTCGGACACTAAGGTTTAAAGTCTGATAGTCCCCGACGGACATTAAGTTCAACGTGTCATTGTCACAATTCATCATTGTCCTAGGACTCTGATTTTAAAATGGAGCGTCCCATAGGACTGTGTGTAATAAGTTGTTTTGTCCGTCGGACACTAAGGCTTAGTCTGAGGAGTCCGCGGACATTACTTTCAACGTTTCAATTGTCCTAGGACTCCTGGCTTTTAAAATGGTAGCGTCCCATAGGACGTTGTCTTGTACACTGTTTTTAAATACATAAATGCAGTAGTATATAGCGCTTTTACATAATTAGTGTCAAAGCGCTGTTACATTAGTACGCTGTCCTAGGATAAATTCCTTTTTCCATATTAAAATTCGGAGCTAATATAAAAAATGGCGCACAGTAACGGCGTCTCCCATTGGACACCTGGGTGAAGTGAGACTAGCAAGATCATCCTTGCTCAGGGACCCAACACGTTGGCCACGGCGGGCTCGAACTCAACACCTAACGCTCACGGTCCTGCGCTTTTTCTCCACTGGACCCCAGGTGCTACTCGGACTTCCGTCGACACTATGGTTTAAATGGAATAATGGGTGTAAAATCATATAAGCTAACATTACGTATTCCAATCTTCTGTGAATCCTGCAGTTCTCAGCACTGCGTCCTCAGGCGTGCTTCCGGTATCCAGCAATGCGATACCTAACCAAGATCACGATCAGTCCTTCACCCGCAGATTAAGGGGCACCACCTGCCAAGTCCTCCTCATCTGCCTAAGCCCTTGACCTCATTTCCATACTGAATTCAGTCTCTCGACTGCCTATTTGTATTTACCACAAATCTAGGAGATTCCCGAGATGCCTCATCCCCTGACCTTTTAAGGTAATTTAAAACAATTCTAAACAATACATTAATTACCATAATTAACACATAGTCTATTACTTGTACAAAAATAACCGTGCCTTTTAAAATGAAAATACTCACTGTAACAAAAGTTAAAGTTACCACTGTTGTTCTCCTCTTGTGTTGACTGTTGATGATATTGTCTGTGCATAATGATGTTGTCTGTTGGTGATGTTGTCTGTTGGTAACAAAGGTTGCCTGCCCTTCCAATAATCCGATACACTTGGATGATATTGCCAACCAAAATTGAGTCAATAGGGCCATTTTGATCCCCATTGTAGATAGGGTCAACGTTCACATCCTAAGGTTAAAGGTTATGTGCGGTCCCGTTGTAGAATCGTTTGAATTGTAACATTGCCCTTCATTGAAAAGTTGAAAGTTCAATTGGAAGCAAACTTGTTTATGGATATTACACACACTCTCATTTTAGGCAAAGGTCACGACGTCAGCAAAGGTATATAAGCCTACATTTAACAAACACCCGCAAACCGCCAGACGATACTAGCGTCCGAAACCCGCGATGATTTTCCTTTGGGTATTTTTCCATCATCTGAGCTGAGTTTTTTTTTAAATATCTTAATTATAGTACCTTATTACTTGTAAATGTCTATTTTTCAACTCAATCAGCCATATATCCCCTGGTCCGAGATAATCGGAACTCATAAGCCTTACGTGGATATGTTGGAGGGTGGACTAAATGCCTGGGTCAGCAGATTTCTCGGCATACCCCCTGAATGTCTATTGTCCGTTTGTAATAAATTGTGCGCAAAAATTTTTTTTAATTATTTTAGTATATGTCTTTGTTTTCTATTTCATTTTGCAACCCATGTGTGTTTTTTCGTCTGTACATTACAATTTTTATCCATGTATTTGTAATTTATGTCGTTTCTTCTCATGTAAAAGCGCCTAGATTCATCTTCATTATTATATTATTATTTTTTTACGACCTTAATTTCGACTAAAAGGTAAATCGTTAGGGAGAAAAATTCTTTCCCCCTAACGTCATTATTGTTTTGCGCTTATTCCGTAAAGGATATGAATATTAATTTTATGCAAATTAGTTCTAATCTACTAGAAATACCAACATATATGAATAATTAATTTGATAACTATAAGAGCTCTTATAACCAAATGAATATTCCCACTTGTCCCCCTATTTGTATTAGTGTTATTATATTATTATTTTCACACTTAAACCTTAGTGTCACACTTAAACCTTAAGTGTCCGACGGACAAACAGTGTTACAAGACAAAGTCATAGGAAGTGCCAATTTTACAACCGGAGTCCTAGACCATGAAACGCGTTGAACTTAATTGTCCCGTTGGACTCTCAGGACTTAACCTCTTCCTGTCGCGGACGGACAAAAGAACTTATCACACACAGTACTATGGGACGCTCTCCATTTTAAAACCAGGAGTCCCGGGACCTGACCGTTTGAACTTAGTGTCCGTCCGACTCTCAGACTAACCTTTAGTGTCCCGATGGCCAAAACACAATATTTCACACATCCTAGGAGACGCTCCGTTTTAAAACCATGAGTCCTATGACCATGAAACGTTGAACTTAGGGTCCTTCGGACTCTCAGACGTAAACCTTAGTGTCCATGGACAATAAACACCTTATTGCCACACAGTCCTAATGGGAGCGCTCATTTTTAACCAGGAGTCCTAAGGACAATGAAAACGTTGAACTTAGTGGTCTGTCGGACTCTCAGATTAAACCTTAGTGTCCTGCGGACAAACACAACTTATCAACAAAAGATTCGGAAATGCTTGCTGATATGATTTTACACTCATTATCATTGTGCATAAATTGTCATTTTGAGAAACTTCTTTGAGCTACTTTGTGAACTCGGGTTGACATGATCGTCTGATAGTCTATAACGAAGATGTGTGTACTTTGTTCAATATTCCATATAACTAGTCATTTTCTCCCCGTTTGTGACCTTTGACCCATGTATATGACTTTGACCTCAGATTTGTTCTGTTCTCAGTTCAGCTGTCCTTTTGACCAAATGTGGTGATTTGGGTCATAGTGCATTTTTTATGTAAATTGACCTCTAAGTAACCTTTGACTTTTTGGGTCATCTCAAACTCTGCAAAGAAAGGTCGGATAGTCCTCCGTACCTTCATGTAAAATATCAGCCCCGTATGTCAGAGCATAACGAAACGTACAGCCGGACAGACAGACTCGCGGACAGACCTATCCTCATTTTAAGTAAGTAGGGTATTACATTATAATATAGTGTTGTTTTGACAGTTTTTGGACAGTATTTTGGAAAACGTCCCCATTCAAGAAAGCGACTTTGGATTTAACACAAATGTTTAATTTCCATATGATATAATTAAGTGCATTAAAAGAAAAATGAAAACTGGCCACATCACATTGGTACAAGTAACATCGGGAACACGATGGCATTTTTACAGAGCTTTTTGCCAAGATCATGCGTTGATAAAGCCGCTTTCACGATTTTTGATTTTTTTTTCAAAAGTGGGAGACACCGCCTTATCAGACTGTTTATATTGCAATATTGTACGTCCAATGTTGCAAGCTATATGGAAAATATTTCCATTTTTTTTAATTCCTTATTTAAATATTTATTGGGAATTTCAAACCAAGTTTGAAAATCTATTCCTTATGATGTCATAAAGCATTGAAAATGAAAAACTTAATCAAATACTTCAAGGCAAGCCTGGACTGACTTTTAAAATTAAAAACACAAAAAAACACCATAAAATTAAAAAAAAAAAAAAAATATTTTTGTATTTTAATTCCTGCAAAATCGGCAAACTGTTGAAAAAACCTGCCAATTTTTTACCACAAAATTAACACAAATAACACATGCACGGACATTAATTGAAATGGTACATATTTGGTGTATGACACACACGGTTTTAAAAGATAATTTGGCAGCTGGTTGAATTAAATGAAAAAGCTTTACCAAGCTTAAAAAAAAATCGGAGGTTTTACTCAATTGTGAATGTTTGCACTCCACATTTTGGAAAATACTACTGCAAGTAAACTTTTGTCTCCCTCGGCAAGATGGCATTCTGGAATGCGACCTCAGTTGACCTTTGAGCTTGATCCATGACCTTTGACATCATTCAAATTTATTAAGAACCCTATTGCATCTCGACCCAAAATCTGGTTTAAATCAGACTTTAACATTTCGAAGGAGACTTGAAAAACGAAACCCTAACGAAACTGGAACAACACACACAAACCACACCTACAGAGATACACTACGACATGACCTCAGATCACCTTTGACCTTGATCTATAACCGTTTGACATCATCCACATATGAAGAAATTCCTACTGCGCACCCAATCTGGTTTAAATCGGACTTAAACTTTCGAAGGAGACTTAAAGTTACAGAGAGATCTTTTGAAGGATTGCTCTCAAATTGCACAGGATCGATTGTAGACCACCTATAAGAAACGTTCCGAGGTTTTCTTGACAAACATGTACCAAAGACACAGAAAACCTTGTTTTGAACTTGCCTTACTATCGTAATTGTCCCCTAGAAACAACCGTGGCTTTTTGACTTTCGTTCTTGTCGTGCAAGAACAGAAAGGTTACTAAATCACATATTATTACCTAAAGACGTCGTATTCGGCTATCACTTAGCAGGTGTGATCTAATACATTGGAAAGCATTACAATATGCAAAAAACCGGGTTCGAAAGAAATTGGGGGTGGGGCGCTTCTTCTGGAAATCTTCTCATAGGTCCTCTTTAAAAAACATGCGGACATGCTTGCAATCGCAAAATCCCCCTCTGCTTTTCATTCAGGCAGGGGTAAAATGATAGCCCTTAAAAAGATGGAAATTTGCATGAGAAAATATGTCATCCACCGATCGTTTCATATTTTTGTAATGACCATTTTGATTCGATTTTAGAAACCTCAAAAATGGGCTTCGAAAACAATGTTTTGAATCCATATTTCCTCAAATTATCAAAAGGACTTTTTTGTCAAAGAAAGCTTTTTTTGATAGCCAGGTTTAAAAGCAATGTAATTCAAATGAAATAATGATAAAAGTAATAATTTATATAATTCGACAAAATATAATGAGAAATTAAGATCAAATATATAAATATTACACGGGCAAAAAAATCCAAATTATTACACTAAAATTTGTCAAACACTTCTGAAGTGAAAGTGCGCATGATGGGATTCGAACCCGTCTTAGCATACCCATAAATAACACAATACACAACTATACACAACTCTTGTAGTTTGACGGTCTACCGCTGTACCACATCAGGACTGCTCGAAATCGTTGAATTGTAAGTCACTAAATACCTTCGTCTGGTAGTGTTTCTATTTATATAGTTCTAAATATCTTAAGGCATTGACTTATGGTCCATGTATCAGAGTCCTAGGACCTGGGGCCGCCAATTCGTGATGCTGTTATGAATCTGAGTGTCCCCCCACAAATCGAGTGTCCTAGTATCTACATTAATTTCTTCAGATACAGTAGAACTCTCAATATCTCAGCAATAGGTCTGTTATAGGACAGCTAATATCAGATAATGAGTGTCCACAGGACATCAGGTTGCAGTGACTGAGTGTCCTACAACAGTAAGGGTTACAAAGAACCGATGTGGTCCCACGGACAATGGGTTATAGAGAGCGAGCGTCCGACGACAAGTAGGTTTCAGAGTCTGGGTGTCCGTAGGGAACAGACAGCAGGTTCAGAGACAGTCCCCAGAGCCTGAAACTTGCGTACCTTGATCCGAGACAATTTTTTAGGTTAGGCCTAAGTGTCTTTACCCCCGGGTCGGTACACGTGATTGAATTGAAACGGAATCTTTTCATGTCCTAAATTTTCTTCCAAACAGTGACTATTTCCGAGTGAATTGAATGGAAATTCCTAAGGCCCAGTCCACTTTTGAAAAAAATGACTAAGTCCAGAGGGACCACTGCCTCGGTTCTTGAGCGGGAAAATTGGCCCCCTAGATCCAACAGCCATAGTTAAGGGTTGTGAAAAAAACTAAGTCCAACGTCGGCCTTCCTTGATTTTTAGCCGGAAATCGCCCTACATGCGTTGGTTTTGTTGTTAACTGGTTCCGCTCCGGACATTAGTCAATTTTTCAAAAGTCCCACTGCCGTGGCCGACACGAGAGTATAAGCCACTAAGTATACGTTTGGTAGCGGCCATACTGAGCCATCCAAAAAACACCCACCCATTCCACTGAAACCACATCCTAAACTAACCCACAACCGCGGCATGGGAATGCGATCAGAAACCGGGCAAGCCCCAAGGGTATGTACTTTTCATCTGATGTTTTTTCCCTTAAAAAAACCTTTATAAGTTGGTTTGCGGAAAACGGCAGGTGGCCACCCACATTTTTTAGTAAGCTCCGGTGTTCACGGGCGCAGATACCCAGAAGTGGTGAAGAAGAACGCACGATGCCAACCTTAGAACGGAGCCCAAGGGCAGGCGCACGACACCGACCTTTTCAAAAAGAAGGACCGCGGCACCTTCGCGAAAAAGGATGGAATGAGTTCCGGCTCTGGATTCTTAGTTCGTTTTTGAAAATTCAACCTGCCCGTGCATGGCTATCGTACTTGCCGTGGCCTGGCTGGGTGACTTTTCACCCAAAGATCTAAGGCGACTTCCCGCTGAACAAGGAAGCTTTCCGCTCTGAGCTTAGTTCGTTTTTGAAATCACTAAAGTCACATTTTCAAGTGGCGGGGGCCAGGCAGCAACATTTAGCCGGCCACAACGGAAAAATCACCTATGTAGTGGGCCGGAGACTACCCGTAGGGTCTTGACAAGAAAATGTTGGCCACTGTTTCGTTCCGGGAGAAACCTAGGTAAGATAAGGTGTGAAGGGGTTATATCTAACCCTGTTTAGAGAGTACGTATCATGCACGGGTTCTCTGACTGCAAACTCGCAGAAGTCAGTGAAGTTAAGTACTTGGGACCATCGCTATGAGTTGCTCCTAAGGATTAGAAAGGGGCCGCGACAGACGTATACTATAGGAGGTTAGTGCATCTCAGACATTTAAAAATTAACTAAGTCCAGAGTTCAGAAATAAACTAAGTCCAGAGCGGACGCTTCATTGTTCAGCGAAAGTCGCCCTAGATCTTTCCGGTTTGAAAGTTCACATAGCGAACCACAGCATGTGTGTTTTTAAAAAAGAACTAAGTCCAGAGCGGACCGCTTCCTTGGTTAGCGGTAAATCGCTCTAGATTATTAACCCCACTCTTGGGTGAAAAGTCACCCAGCCGTGTCACGGCGCGGGGGGGGAGATTTTTCATTAGCGAACCACTTCATTGGTCGCTGAAAATCCCCCTAGCAATACTGCTAACGTTGGGTGAATGTTCCTTACGTAGCCATTTAAAAAATGAAACTAGTCCATAGCCGTACCGCTTCCCTGGTCAGCGGTAATCGCTCTAGATTATTAACCCAACTCTTGGGGTGAACGTCACATGCCGGGCCACGGCAGAGAGAATTTTCCATTAAGCGGGGGGGGGACCACTTCATTGGTCCTGAAAATCCCCTCGTCTACGATCGAACGTTGGGTGAAATGTCATACGTAGCCATTTCAAAAATGAACTAATTCCAAAGCGTCCGCTTCCTTGGTCTTCACCCCTGGAATGGCGTTGGCGTAAGCTGTGGTGTTGCTGAAAGCTTTCGGCCTTGTTACGGCTGGTTGGTGCCGCTATGAATCCCTGAAATGGAGGATTTTGCCCGAAATTTTGAAAGTGGGTAAAAGTGGGTTTTAGGGCTTTTAGTTATATAGATAAAGGTTTCAATAGCTGTAAAGTGTCATAAAAGAAAAGGTCTCAAAGTTTTGATTAAGGGGGCAAACACAGATAAAGGTCTCAAATTTGATAAAGGGAAATGCTTGTTGCAAGGTGTCAAATGCTTATAAAAGATCCACACACACACATATCTCCATACATCCCTACATACACACCTCTCGCGCTCGCACGCCCCACACAAGACGCGCGTCTTTCGGAACATTCATTAACAAATGAAACAACTTGTTAAAAGTTAAGCATCTTTTGTTTAATTTTTTTTAAACAAGTTGTTTGACTTTTAAAAACAAGGTGAGCAAGATGAACCAGGGGACACACAGTTGGTTAAAGATTGCGATTTGTTTAAAAAATTGTTTAAAACTTATACAACCTTGTTTAAGACAACATGTTTTAACAACAAACTAAACAACATAAAATACAAAGCATTTAACGAAATCGATGATGGGGAGAGCCATAAGAGAGCACAGCTCGAATATATGGTCCCCCAAAATTACAACTTAATTAATAATATAATACCTAAACTACTTCCATGTACACTACAACACATGACAGGACAGTATGAAACAGACCTAGACCGGACAAGATCGACTTAAAAGCGTGCAGTGCGATGACATCATTCGATATGGCAAATGATCACATGAAGGTGTTTACAAATTAAAGGTGCTTGTTCCGATTTATGTGTATTGCGCTCACCACCCGACCATGAGAGCCGGCACCGACATACACCACATTAAGTACCATGGAAAACAAACAAAACTTGCGGTTATGATGTAGAGCAAGAATGCAAGTTGCAGAGTCCCATGAGTGTCAATTACTAAAATGGCGATTTTGTTTTGTTTAATCCTGCGGAATGAAGGTGGACCTTACATTGATATCAAAACGAGTTTTCCTACCTCGGCCAAACAGGGAGGGTCCAAAGACGATCGGCACACGCACCTTTAAATAAAAAAAATAAATATGAGTAATCCATTATACCACAATGCATTAACACTCATCTTCGGACATACTCGCATGTACCTTGTATACCGCACATTTTTAATAGGATTCTATATCTTTGTAACTGCCACAAATCGCCACAGAATTACCCATTGTTGCATTTTGTGGTGTAAAGCAAGATTAGAAATAAACAATTTACTGGTAATATGGACAAGAAATGTTGACTTAAGTTTTCTTTTAAATATATAAAATGAGTTCGCATTCTGAAATCATTTTTAATGCATTATAAATCAAAGACCTGTCTTCTAAATGTGTTTTCTCGCCAAATCATAAGTGAAATATAAGGACGATATAAAGAGATATGCGCGTGGTAGCATGAATTGATCTTATTCGAATAAAATATCTGTAAATATATAGGGGAAGGTTATTGTGATGTGTCGTGGGACATAAATGAAACAAAGAGTAAGTTTATGGATATCGCAAATGGTCAGAGAATGAAACCTTTCTTAAATAAAGGAGTGGTGTGCTCAAGCCACTGGGAATTGAACAGAGGTTCATATCTTTTTTGTCAAGATGAACTAAGTGAAGATTGGAATTATTGGAGTCTGCCCAAAATAAACGGGCATTTAGTGATTTCAGCCAACTTTGTTTTATTCATTGCACTAGATATACTTGGGAAAAGCTTATTCTCAAAATTTTGAGATGGCCCCCACGTTCTTGCGGTTTTGTGTTCGAGCAATGCTTGTTTCCCACGGCTCCATAGGCTACTGTGCTGTAATATCTGTCCGATTCGACAAATACAAAATTGCCAATTAATTCTTACAGATGCGACCGGAATTTGCACTTACGAGTGGGAACACAACGGGAGTACTAAGGCTAAACGGTTTTCAGATTATATTAAAATCTCAACATTTTTTCGGTAAGTCGGGGGGGACGAGGTGTGGATCACGAAATTGCCCCTTAAAATTTACAGTTAAAGAAGGTGGGAGAGCACCAGAGTATATATAATGAAAGTAACATATTTGAGGGAGACTACTTTTGAGGCGGCGATACAAAATCACAATGCTTTGACAAATGTTGACAATTTATTGAAGTTATGTTTAGGCCAGGTTTCAAGGTTAAAGAGTCATCAAAGTACACCCAAAAAACGTTGTGGTTGTAACCCTGGAAAGTTAACACCAACAATGCAAATGTTCAAATCATTGTACACCACGATCTATTCTGTTTTTAAAAATAATTGTAATGGTCTTGTCTGTGTTTAACGTGCAGCGTATTGGCTTTAAACCAAACGGAGAGATTGTTTAATTCCTGGTTAACAACATAAATTAATTCAGGAAGGTTGGAATGTGAAACGATAATATTAGTATCATCAGCATTAAATGACAATAGCAATAGCGTTTATGAAAATTATAAAAATTTAAAGGGCCCTAGAATTAAAACCCTGTGGACCCCACAATTTATATTACGATTTGATGATTTGCAATATTGAAACATACATATTGACGTTCTGTTGGAAAGGTAACCTCTTGAACCACTCGAAGGCACTACATCGGACACCATAATGAAGAAGTTTAGTAAGAAGTAGGTTTGATCAATCGTGTGCGAAGGCCTCGAGAGGGCCAAGAAAAATTCCATTTGTATGGTAAACTTATGTCAAGGTATGAAGCAATCTTATCGTAGGCTTTATGCCATGTAGAGGGAGTTTTTTTCTAAAGCCAAATTGTTTTTTAAATATTTAACCAAACATGTAAGAAAGTCAAAATTATAAAGTCTCTTTGAAGAATACTTTCAAAAATTTGGAGAAACACAGATAAGAGCGAAATGGGACGATAATTGTTAAATAATGTAGCATCACCGGATTTATAAATAGGTACGACACGAGCAACTTTAAGTTCGTCTGGTACAATACCCGAACTAACTGACAAATTAAAAATAGACATAATGATGTTTGATTAAATGAATAAATCTTTACCAATCTGGTTGATGTCATCGAACCACCCGCTGCGGTACCAGTTTTAAAATAAGAACCAATTTGAAACGAGTTAAACACTATCAGTGGAGATAAGAAAAGGGGGGAAAAAAAAAAAAAAATTCATAGGTGAGTGGCACAGATGAAGGAAAATCGCCGAAGTTTGTGGAAGTTAAAGGAATATTACTCGCTAAATTGGGACCAATATTTATAAATAAATCATTAAAAACCATCAGATTTTTTGTGAATCGGAACGAGCGAACCAGTAATGTCAAATGAGTCGGGCAAAGAAGTGTTCTTTCTCTCCCAAAGCTCATGTAGAAACCACCCAAGCCTTTTTGAGATCACGTTTGTGCACAACAAGCAAGTTACAGTACTACTGTGTTTGACGCAAGAATAACGGAGGTTAACTTATTCTTTTCTGACAGGGCCCGCTTCTTTGAAACAGTGGTGGCAGATCATACCTGCGCTAGAGTTTATCTTCTGCCAATAGACGAAGGATAGACTTTGTGATACCAGGGTTTCTGAGGAATACCTTTAGCCCGTGTGGTACGTTTACGGCTTTGAACGGAAAACAACGATTTTATAAAGATCTACTAAAATGTTCAGCAAAAAATTAGAATAGCATTAGTGGGGAACGAATCGTCATAATGTGGATCCAATCTATGAGCTGCAGGTAATTTTTAAAATAATTGTATTATTCTCATTAAATGAACGACAATTATTATTTATATGTTGATAACCACCCTTATCACTGTAATCAATAATTATCATAACTTGAAAAACAGGGTAGTGGCGGGGTGGTGTTATTACAAAAATGCCTGACTTGATCTTTTTTGTGATCAATCATTGGGTAAATATATTATCAAGTATGGTTGCCGAATTTTTTACAATACGGTGGGCCGATCTATGAGAGGAAACAGATCATGTGAGTAAAAATATTAAAATGCATTAACCTTATTGTCAGTATCATAGTGAAGAATATCGAATTGAAATCTCCAGAAATGTCACATAACTTATTTTCAGATAAATTACGATCTAAACAAATGGGAACCTCAGATTGAAAGAATCGACATCGGTTGCGATGGGCACGATACACATTGCCAACAATGATGTTGTTGATTGAGCGAAAAAGGTTTAATTCAACGAAAAACTGAATATGATGATCAAGGTCATGACCATCAGTTTGAATAAATTTAGTCGGGTTTAACTTTAAAAGATAATGAATCTGAATATATAAAGCAGTACCGCCACTTCTCCTAAATTGACGGAGAAGGAGACCTGATCAATTTTATAATTATATACAATAATATTAGAGTGGTCTATCCTCAAACAGGTCTACAGAGGGGCAATTACAGAAACGTCAAATTCAAATTTTGAAATAAATGCATTAATGAGATCCTGGTTCTTGTTGAAACTGGACATTTAAGTGCAAGATTTGAAAATCAAGATTTAAATGATAAATTAAAGTCGTACGAAGGATCAAAAACATAGTTGCAAGAATTAGAAATACCAAACCTTTGAAATAATCATGAGACATCCTCAGTTTCATACCAATTTAAAAATAAAAAAGGTGTTGTTGTTTAAACTTAAGATCCAACAACTTATTGTAATCATGAGAATTATTAAAGTTTATGCTTACGTAAAATGAAATCACCATCATCAAGAATATGATTAAAAGGAAAAAACATCACCAGAACATTTATACAGAACCAATTGTGTGTAATCAGAATTCCAAAACACATCTTTGATTATAAACGGATTTACAGAATTACATTGAATGGAATATTGCCGTTAATTTATAAATGCACTTATTACATTGATTACACTTAGCCATCACACTGCCAACCTAACACGAAAATCTAGGAACAAAAAAAATGTGAAAAAGAAAGATGACGAATGCAGGTTTCAAGTGAAACTACCTTACCTTAGAATTGACAAGAAAGGAAAAACGGCAGGGTTCAAAGATATGAATTTCATTAATTTACATGTTGTAATATAGTGTCCGTACGGACATAATGACTAATACTCCGCGATTATTTTCTTTATTTGGTTGCTTTTAGTCTTATTACATTAGGGCTATGTTAGGACGTTACTTGTCACAGTACGCAAAAATTTGATTTTGATGATTTTTTTTTATTTTCAGATTTAGCAAATCACTGATAGTGCCTTAAACAATCAAATCAACACACTTCGGATCTTTTTTTTTATCAGGTGTATATTTTGCAGGTCATTGTTACTGCCCACAAGTTGAAAAGATTTCAGTGTATCACTCACAGGAGTATTTGATTATTTTTCTATAAAAATAAGGTGCACTATTTTCATGTGGGGATACAGCTTTTCTGGGTAAAATACTATTGTTGAATAATTTTAGTGCAGAAATGTATATCCCCAGGCCTCATGTAGCAAGAATTCTAGTTAACACTTGAGGTCTACACTGCATACAGTATCAAAATATAACATTCTAATATCTGTAAACCTCTACGCTTTTCTTATCATGTTGATTGGGTAAATACATCATCTAACATATGTGAGACCATACAACTTATCACCAGTTTCCACAAAGTCTGAGCATTGGGTAAATTTTGCCTAGGATGACCTTGAACCATTATTATAGCTTCTTTCAAACTAAAAGCCGGAGGGACAGAACATGTTAAGTACATTAAAACAACAATTTGACTCGATTTAAGTTTCCCTGTAGTAACCATATTCCCTCTTGAGAAGGGGCCAAGCAGTCCGAAAATTGCCACCATTTCATTTTCTGACAGTCTGGTTCCCTATTGAATGAAAAACAGCAAGAAATCAATTTTTAGCACATAAATCCTACGAGAACTGTTTCATTGGACTACCAAACCACACTATTAGTTTCTTAAAACCAAAATCTCACACAGTGAAAAAATTGAGGGCGTGTACCGCGTGTTGCATTATGGACGTGGTATTATTGCAAAAAATGATCATATTGTAGCTTAAGCATTTTGAAAATGAAAATTTGATCAATAGTTGGCTATATTTCTTGATCAGGTATGGGAGGCTGGACAAAAAAATCCTACCCAAGTAACATCAAAAATGATCAAATCTTTGTACGAGGCCATCCGGTATGTACTGGTTCGCAACGTGGCTCACACCACTAAAACATCTTGTACTAATAAGCTTATTCCGGGTGATCTCATTTGCCGTCTATTTTTTGTTGTCTGTAAACTCCATTAACTTAATCAACTCGCTTTACAAATAAATACGCGTTAGTAAATAAAATAAACATGACTTCAACCGGCTGTCAAATAATCATATCGGAACAATTAAAACTCATCAGATCAACAAAATTTATTGAACATTTTTAATATATATGTTGTAATCACCAAAAGATATATTGATGGAATAAATTTTAATATAATTTTGATACGTGATACATGTGACATTTGAAAAGAATTTTAAGGTAGTAATAATATTGCTATAATCTTGGCCATAAATTCTTTGGTCACAGTCGCACACACTTGAGTTCGATTACGCGTTACTTTGAATACACCTTAGGCTGTCGGTTTCCCATATCTAACACGTTTAAGATTGCCCCTTCCATTCACATCCCACCATATCCGTACAGCTCCCATCATACCTTACCTTTTGGGGTAAATATTGACACCTTTACCTACCGAAATCAGTTGAAATCAGCTTTCACAGATTGGCTAAAAAAATGTCGCTTTTTGGATTACTGTTATTAAAGTTCCTTTTTTTTTTCGGTATGTAAATTGCAAGAAGATAAATAAAATGCATTCAACAAACTGGGAAAATATATTCAAAAGATTTAATTGAAATTAGTGACGATGTTAAGCCTTACGGCAATAGAGGAAAAGACTACTAACGAACGATAACCGCAAAAAAAGGTATGTAGCGGTACTTGTCTGTTTTGTCAAGGCGCAAAACACCAGATAACTCATGAATAAAAATGTTCACCTCAATTTCTTTTCCCCAAATCAGTGGACCAATGGATATTGTATAGACTTCAGCAAACCATGAGCTAAAGAATCAACAATGGGCCCCGTATGCGGAGCCATTGTTATTGCAACGAAGTTGAACTTAGTTATGGGTGTTATCACCTCCTGCGATTTCGGGTTGAAGTGAATAACAAAAATATCCGTCTCTTTCACAATGACTAACAAGTTTACATTAGTAGGTAGTCGGACACGAAGTTTTCTTCTGAAAACGCGGCGCAATGAAGTTAAGCAATAAGTTACGGATTTGGTTCTGCACCAGTTGTTAGATCAAAGCTTGCCAGCAAACTTTTCATTCATGAGTTTTTTGTTGTCTTCTTCCGTCTTTTCGAATAAACGATGAGAAATACGGTCAAATACGGTCAAAGATAATTGAAATCAGATTTACCATTTGTGCATGGGATAAGTATTTGGTGCTTACGTCATGAAAAAATACTGGCTTCTAAATCAGAAGAAGCGATAGCACCTAAAAAATCTTTTAAACTACGAGACAATATAAAAATGTCAGCCCAGATGACAGAAATCCGAACTTTTTTTATCCCCGATACCGGGAAGATAGTTGAATAAATTTTGTTTGATGGTCTAGTGTATTTCCGTGGTCACTGAATTGGGGAAATGAAATGATTAAAAAAGTATTACCAATACACTTGGTGTTTGATTAAATAATTATTAACAAGATACCACTTGGTTTTCCCCTAGCCACCCCCCCCCCCCATGGAACAAAAAAATAACAGCTAGCCGGAACATTCCCCATAGTCTAATATAAATACATTACGAAGCTTCAAGTTTGTAAAGGGCGAGTTCAATATATGGAACTGCATTATAGCTAGAAGCGATAAACATAGATTACAGCTAAACGTAATAGCGTTTGTCGAATTGGACATTGGCTGAGTTATAAACAAGTGTTGGCAGAGTGTTTCAATGGCAGATACATTTAAAAGCGGCACTGGCACATTTTGACACATACATATGAATTTCTTCAATTTGTCTCAAATGATTAGTCTAGGCCATTGAAGGAACAGAGATATATTATTAACACATAAAAATAACAACCCAAAAAACGATAGGGACATTGATGTGAGGATAAGGACATCCAGGTAAGTTGCTAGCAAACTTTAAGTTTTCCATAACGTTAATCAACCAAATGTGTGTGTTACATGAATATTTTTAACCGTACGCACTGATACACAAACCACACAAAGGGTATAAACCGATCAAACAGTCTGCATAGCGTGAGAAACAATCGTGTTCGTGGTTTAAAACGCCATTTTCGTCGTCTGCTGAATTTCGCGTCGCCGGCGACGCTAAATTATAAAATCGTTATGTTTACCCATAAGGAAGCTGATTTGGTCTAATCATTTCGGGTGAGGGTCTTTTGTATATAAATAAGGCCTTAAACATGCAAAAAGACGATTTTGAAAAATCTTGAGGGCGCATATTTTTCAAATGTGCCAGTGTCTCTTTAAAGTAACAGCCGGACAACTTTTTCATTGTTTCAATCGTTTATACGTATTGGGCGATCAGTCAAAAATTGACGGGTTTCTTCGAAGAAATCAACCTTTGTCCCAGTACAAAGATGGTGGTAATTTACAACGTTTCTTGGGGCTGTTAGCACGTATTGGGTCGGAACATAGCGACAGCATTTGAAATGTAACTTCTAAGTTTCTTACAATCCATGAGATTTATAATAAAATCTATTTTCAGCCACCGAGGCGTCTGGACTAAAAAACTTGGAGAACGACTTCTAGTCTTAGAAGGTCTCATACTTTGATTTTTTTTTTATTATATACTGAAGGTGTAATTATTCCCAAAAGAAAAAAGGGAACTCCTTAGTATCACTATATTTTCATGACATAATACTAGTAACTAAAAAAATAGTTCCAGTCCCCGGCCGGGCGTCCATAATTCAGCCAGTTCCCTTCTACCCCCAGTTCAAGGTAAGTATCAGGCTTATGCTGAAAATGAAAATTTCCATACACTGCAAAAAACTCCGGTGTTAAATAATGCTACACCAGGTCGGTGTTAAGCTTGTCAGGTGTTATTTTCTGGGATGTTAAATGTTTAGTATTTAAAAACAGTTTTAAAAAAAATAAAAAATTTTGATTTAAACATTTGGTGGTCTGTTATGTAAAGATAGACGGTAAGCAACTAGAAACAAATAATAACAACAGCAAAACATGTTCTAACACTAACATGTTAGATGTTTTACACTGCAAAAACTGGGGAGTTAAAATTTTAACACCCCACACCAAGTCGGTGTCAAGCTTGTTGGTGTAATTTCTGGTGTTGAAAATTTAGGATTTTAACACCACGCGGTGTTGCTGCAAATTTTAAGTAGGATGTTGGGTTTCTGTTTCGGGATTGTTAGGGGCAAGCAGTATAATAGAAGCACAAAAAACAAAATCAAGCATTTTCTACTTAAATATCACACATTACAAATATAAATGTTAACACAAAGTTTGGTGTTAAGTAACAACAGAGGGGTGAGTGGGTCCCGATTGACTCCAGGAGAGTGTTAAATTACACCAGTAGTGTCATTTGGCACACCGGCAGGGTTAAAAAAATGATTATAAACCATATGTGGAGTAAAATTAACACCAAAGCGGTGTATAGAATTACATTGTAACCCAAATTGGTTTAATATAACACTAACATGGTGTAATATAACACCAGTGAGTGTGTCCCGTATTGACTCCCTTGTGTTAAAATTAACACCAATGGTGTTAAAGTTTAACACCCATGGTTGCAGGTACATCGAAACAGTAACACCACATTAATGTTAATTAACACCAAAGAGTGTGTTCCTCCTGGGGGACAATCATGGAGTGTTTGTCAATTAACAACCAAGAGGGTGTTAATTAACCAGTTGTGTCAAGTTAACACCAGGGAGGGTGTTAAAATTAATAATCAACACACATGTGGTGTAGTTAACACAAAGAAGTGTTATGTCATATATTGTAAAACCAAAAATTAGCGTCAATAAACCACCAATTTGGTTAAGTTTGTTGAGACACCAATAGGTTGGTCCCTCCAAAAAAGATTGGTTGTTTTAAAATCAAACACTCCTCCCGGTTTAAATCTAACACCGATGTTTTCAAACCTAAATCATTCGGCAAAAGACAAAGTATTAGGAGATGGATCGATTAATGAGAATAAAAAATAGTGACCCATCGGCCGCTGACATTGTCCCGTGATGTTGGGCACAATGACATCTACCACAACTTTAGCGATTTAGACGCCTTGTTTTTGGCCAATTTTCAAAAAGCCACATAATTTCCTTTTGACATTGGAGCATTTTCTGTTAAAGTCTAAGACTATAAGGCTGTGAACCAGCCTACTCTATCCCCCCCACCCAGTGGCGTAACCAGAAGAGGACCAACTGACCCCCTGTGGGAAATCCCCCCCCACTTACCCCTGTGGAAATAGTCATTTTCTGAAAGTGAAAACAACTAAAGGCATATACTGTACAACAAAACTTTGATATGTGCTTGCCCCCTGATGAAATATATGTTTCACCCTTTTGCCCCTCAGCAAAAAAGCTGGTTACGACACTACCCGGCCCCATTAAAAGGACAATTTATTATAATTGTACTGAGGCATATCATGTATTGTATATGACTTTAATCGACTGACCAATAAATTGGAACCATTCAGCCATACACACAAAACCTTCCTGTTTTATCTCGCAGTGTATATTGGTTATTTTTACTATACAGGTAGTACCCAGCAAGATTTCTTGATCTTCCGATCATTCTCACCAAAAAAAATCAGGATGAGTAGACAGGCAAAATCCAAGAAAGGTGACCAATCTGGTTTTGGAAAACTGGTGGACACGTTTAGAGACGATATCAACGAAGTCCGGCCCAACGTATATGAAGATCTCCGTAATCTTGACTTCTTTGTTTTGGATCAAATCAATCCGAGAGGATTACTGTGGGGCAGCAGCTTACGGGGTCACACTATTGAGAGCAAGTGGGAGATTACAACGAAGTGAAGAAGAGAGATGCGTTTCACGACATCATAGTGCTTCCTTCTCGACATGACACGCGTTGATGACGTCTTCATTCAGCAGATGGGGGATAGAGGAGAGGACCGTACAGGACTTTGGGCTTTCTATGAAGATAAATGACGGTAACCAGTGAAAATATAAAGGCAAAGTAAAACCTTTAGAGCATTTTTCCAGGTATGAGGGATTGAGTAATTATTTATTGGACAAAATGGCGCGATTTATTTCCATTAATTTCTTAGTAGGAAAAATTTCTCAGAAATATTTAGGCTAATCAAATAAGATTAGATAAAATTATTCCATAAGAGTAGTAAAGCAATCATCACATAAGGACCATTAAAAAACGAAGATAAAAACGCCCATAGGAAAACATATAAAGGGCTCTCTTTTTCCTGCTTGAACTTAGTACGTTTTTTCTAATCAGGAACTAAAAAAAGGAATTCAGATACGAGACAATCCCAGTCGGATTACGAAAGCGGGAGGCATGGGCTTTGTACATGTAATTTTTGAGATTAGATCTTGGTGACGCCGTTTACGACTTCAATAAGTTTCCCATGCCAATATCTACCAATCTGCAGAAACTCACCAATGGGGGCTGCCATGATAAGCTTAATCCAGACGAAAAGGTGCTTGTGATTTCCGGTCGACTTGATGGAGGTCATGCACACCATCCTGAGCGCTCGTCTTCGAGACCGTGCAGTTTCTACTACCCTTCCGACAAGATTGTCGATTTGGATGGGGTATGAGATTCAGCGCATCTGTTTCAAGAGGAAGTTTTTTTTCGGGTGTCGTTACAAAATTCCTCGCAAGAGCATGGATGACAACAAATTCAATGGACATCTGCTGATGAATATTCACGAGAAATTTGGATACAAAAGATGCCAAATCACGGAGGGACGATTCATAGTGTATTACGAGATACACATGTCCTGGTTATCATTCATTATATTAATATATTCATATACAGTCGTACAAGTGTGTTATACATGTCGAAGATATAAATTCGACCCTTGGCCATGGGCGCAAGCCAGTGCAAGACCTCCCAGTGAGAAACAACCGGATGATACATCACTACATGCACACTGAAGAATAGGACGTTTGCCAAAAATTCCTATTTTAATATAAACCTGTGGTGCAGAAAGAAGAAATACGATTACCGCTGACAAATTCCATCCTTTGTATAAGTGTCAAGGAACTAAATTTCAAAAATATTTTACGTCAGAGTAGAAAATAAATATCGAGGGCTTGGTAAAAGCACAAAATTTGCTATGAAAATTGACCATAGTACCAGCTTCCCATTGCAATGACAGGAAGACCACTGACCTATTGTGAGAAAGGTCACCTTCCAGACTTCTTGTTTACAGTATAATGGCGGCGCTCAGGGGTGTTTTAGACGAATTTATAAATTCGAATTATATAATATTTGTTACAGTACTGATATATGGATCCCATTAAAAATCTGCACGGTGGTTGGGATAGTAAGTCAGAATATTCGAAAACTTTGATCCCTTTTTACCCATTTTATAGAGACATGTGGCAAAAACTTATAGCATAACAGGAACCAAAAGTGCCGTTACCTATCTCTACAAATTAAAACGCAGTGTGCCGGGGGGGAGGGAGTTGAATGTTTAATAATTCATCTGTTACCTAAAAGAGATATGCATATATACTGAGTAGATGTATATAACATTCTGATTACTGAGTATGTGCATTGCGAAGCCCCACTGTCTGTCAGGTTTACTATATTCATGTTACTATATTATTCCATAAGGCTCTGATGTGTGGTGCCAATGGCGTCTGGGCCAGTGTCTGCATCGAAGGTGCCGCCATGGGCGCAGCCTCCTCGACCATCACACTGATGAACCTCATTCGGTCTGGCAATAAGGAAAGTGCTCAAGAAGTACAACTGTGAGTACCTTAGACAGGCCGCAATCAAAGTCACGCAGGTCTCCACCGGTACAGATCCTTCTATCAAGCAACAAAATCTACGGAGACGAAAGAGCTCGGGACTCTTAGTCTTTAATCTGAATCCTGATTGTGAATTCGAACGCTTGGCTGGAGTTCTTCCAAGAAAAACCCCTCGTCCGAATCACCACGTTGGCTTCCCCGAAATGATTAAAACAAAGACTCATTATTTTTTTTTTTTTAATCTGTTCGCGCAGGATTCTCAGTCACGCCTGGGACTGGCTACAAGATGAAGGAGCTTATGCTGGAAGATCTCAGAAGCAGTCGGTGGGTTCAATCTAAAATTTTATAAGATTAGTGTTTTTATGTTTACATGTTCTTGTCTATCGGTAAACCCATAGGACATTGCATATGGCCTTGCAAGAGAGTCTGCACGAACGGTTTGATGTTGTCTAGGCAAGATTTGACTGTTGAATCCAATCTTTGATGATGACACTTTGTCACCCTTGGAATTTTGAGATATGGAAAGTAATTAGGCAGGGATAAATTTTGTAAATGTTCATATAGAATTAAGAGGTGTGCTCTATCTCGGACAATTTACTTTTAACAGGACGTCCGAATTTCCGATTTCCCGCCCTCGTCCGCTCATAAAAATCATTCAAAAGTAAAAGACAACTTGTATATGCATTCACTTGGCAGAGTGAATGAAACAAACATACGAAAGAAGAACACACATAGTGAAAACTTTTGAGGGAAGGAAGAAAATGCTTATATAATGTAGATCAAAACATGTCACATCTTTGTAAAACGGTCTTTCAAATAATTCTTAACAAAATGATGGTTTACACCATTAGATACACTCCATTTAATGTAAGCATGAACATACCCCATCAGCCTGCCATCATCATTTTGGACAGTAATGTGTGATTCTGACCGCCGTGATGTAAATGAGGACCGTGGACAGAGCAAAACCTGACGGGTGTGATTCAAAAGAATGTAACCCGACCTTACTAACCGATGGAAAATGATCCTTCAGCAAATTAACGCTAATATATTTATAAACGTTCGTTGTGAAATTTAGAGATATGTTTACTTAAAGCGACCAGTAATGGCATAAAAAAAATTTTTCAGACATAATGAAAAGGACCCCTACTGAAATCACTTCAACAAGTTTGAAAACAATTTCGGATGTTTACATTCTGTAAAAAACAGTAAAAACACGAAGAGTTCCAGAGGGGAAGGTGGCGTTAGTGCGTGGCACTTTCTGGAACAGAAAACCAAGGTGTTCCTACATCCCTGAAGAATTTTACAGTGGAACTAGCATGTTTTGTGACACAATTCAAAAGCATTCAGACCAGGGGGATTCAGGCATTGTATCTTTAAGTTGTAGTAAGATATTGACTGGGCAAAGTGAAAAGCTGGATTGCCGGGATAGCACATATACAATAGCAATGGGTAGTGAGCTGATGACAGCTGCTTTTCAAGTTTGGTAAATACTGGCAGAAATGTCAGGCAATCCCTTTCCAGAAATGCCACGAACTGCACCTTCCCCCTCTGGAACTTTTCCGTTTTTACTGTTGGTACAGAATTAAAACATTCAAATTGTTTTTCAAATTGTGGAATGATTTCAGTAAGGGGTCATTTCATTAGTTGAATATTTTTTTATGCCATTATGTCGCTTAAAGATGCAAAAATGGTGGGCACAATCAGGGTCATTTTTCGACTCAGCCTGTATTATTTAGACCTGGTAAAATACATTTGAAACGTGTTGGCTAAGTTTTGAGTTAGCGTTGTAGAGAAGAGTATATCTTCAAGAATATTTACTTTATTCACCAATAAGCGATGAAAACATGACCTTTCATAAAGCACACTTTTAGATAACACAAGGGAGTCCAAGTCATAATACAACCCTAGGGTAAATAGACTACAGTAGCTATAGTGTATATGTTGACATACTGGAGACTCTCCTCTGAAACAGTGGTAGAATATAAGTGGCAAAAGACTGGGGTCATGTTCCACTTCACACTGAACAGGATAGATCATTTGTGATGCGAGAATTTTTGTTTAAAATGGTTTTTTTTAAGGGCACCTGTTAAATTGCTGGTATTTATGTTCAGTTGTTTGCTGATATATAAAAGTCATGTATAAGTATTTTTATTAGAGTATTATTAATTAAGTTCTGTGTTACATTTTGGCAAGGTCCTAGATTCATCTATCACGTCTTAGGTACAAAAAACCTTTGAAAACGTCCTATTGACAATAGACAATAGTGGTAATTAATTTGTGATTATCATGTCTAGGACTTTTTATTACGTCTTATAAGATGTGTAAGTGGTACGGTTTTAAGATGTTTAAAAAAGTCATATTTGAGGTCATCCTGGGGTTAAAATTGAGACTGGCAATATTCCTTCAAGTTCAAATTCTTCATGCTGATCAGATAGTAATGTTTGTAATGTAAAATACAAAGTAATTTGCTTGAAATTGGGTTTATAAATAAGGGGAATATAGTAGGGTCACAGGTTCTACGGCGATCAACGCTCTAGCCTTTGCAATATATTTGAATGATTATCATTAACGTAATATAATTTCCTGTCGTAACATTCCACATACGAAACAATTTTAACAATATGAACAAAATCGGATCATTATAAATGTTTACCCCCACGGTGCCATGGACAGTTTTTTTTTGCTTTTGACATTTTTTGCCAGAATCGACTTTTTAACACAAAAGGCTATAGATATAGCAAAACTAGCCAAAAAAAAAGAAACATATGTGGCAATGTTAAAGCTGCCACAGACGCCATACTGTCGTACCTAAATCTTCTTTATTTTTTTTTCTGTATTCTTTGATGCCAACAGGAGGGAAGAATATATGAGCCCAGCAGGGGTCAGTGCTGTACTGTTTGATCGTGCAGGTGGTTCCTAACTGCAAGCTATGAGAGATGTCATCGTCCAAATGGAGGCTGTTCGTACACGCTGACCGTTGATCCGTGAAGTCAGGAGTTCCTGTGGGACACCTGGGTGTAGGGAGGGAAGAGGAGCTTAGGGGCGACACCATGCTTAAATACGATTCCTTCTACAATGGATTCATGGCGCCTTACTTTGGTTGCTAAATGCTTGCGCCGACACGAAAACGGCTTGAGTGCGATCGACATGGATTCAGATATTCAGGTGGACTGGGATGATGTTCCTTGGTTTTCCCTCAAGTGGGCCTCTTCACATTATCCTAATATCAAGACGCGCAGGAGTTGTGGATATCACCTTTCGTCAAAGGAATCATCCCCAGTCGATGCATGAACAAGTTGTTGTTAACGAAAAGACAAAAGTAGAATCGGGCTTCCAAGAAAGTCACGATCGTATAGTGAAATATTGCGCAAATGAACATTCTTTATTTCGAGTGAATCGAATGAGGATTTTATCAATGAGTGTTTAGTTTTTATTTGATTAAAACTAATAAGATGAGACTCTGAATGATGCAGTGGCTTGTACAATGACATTCTCTTATTTCGAAAGTGAATCGATGTAGGATTTTATTATTATTGTTTAGTTTATTTGATAAAACTAATAAAGATGAGACTCTGAATGGACTCTTGGGTCAAAACCTCCGGACTGTTCAAGTCTAATGTTACCTATTCTGACCGGAACTGCAAAGGATACAGCACGCCAGAGGTCTTTCTCAATTTTGTGGTTCTTGAACTGTTGAGCAGGTGTAGAAGTAATTATAGTCCGACGTTCTCATTGTCCGGCTGCAACGGTAAAGAACAGGGCACTCAAATCAGTCGACTCTTCACGCAACATTAGTTTCATGCTTTATTCCGTTATCGTCTATGGAGCCCGGAGTGTGGCTCCCGGCGGACTATAATATCTGCTTTCACACAGCTGTGCCGGCTTCCAGTACATTCGAGGAATGCTTCCCCATCAGGTCATACTGTCGAAACCCTTTTAATCTGTAATACATATATGCATTTCCAGTTTACATACTACAATAGTGTATGTATCTTTGTTCACTTTGTATTTGTAGTTTATTCCTGTTATTGTATTTATGTTATATCATCGCCATGCTTGTACATGCAGTATATTGTTTTTTGATGGAATACGCTTTGCAAGAATGATTTTTTTTTTAATTATCATTTTATTACCATTATTATTTTAAAGACCAACATTCCTCCAACATTCCCATTAGGACGTCACTATGATGTCATAAGTTGAGGAAAATATGAAAATAGGGTGCAAAATTGAGATTTCGCAATTTTAATGGCTCAAAAAATGTTTGATTTGTGATCTTAAAATGCACATATCTAAAAATGACCAAAATGTCAGAGTCTTGTAAGGGAGGGGTCATTATTTACGCCAGGGGAATGGAGGATTTGAGGGGTGAACTCGAAAAAAAAATTGTAAGAGAGAGGTGGAACGTGAAATTTTCATCAACGAGAGAGAGGGGAACATGAACTTTTAAATGGGGAAATCAGCATGATCAAGGGGGGAGTGTGAAATTTTTGAACGGAAGCGAGGGGGGAACGCGAAAATTTTTGCCGCAAAAAAGTTGAAATCCTCCATCCCCCCCGGCATAAATAATGTCCGCTCCCTAATTCTCAGCTTACGATTATCTCCACGTACATGCTCATTCAAATACCTAAAAAACTAAGCTCATGTTCATCATGTAATGTTTAAGATATCAAATTGGGCTGACTTTTTCGCATTTACAACATTATTTTGGCTAAAACTTTAATCCACAGCAAAAGCAAATTATTTTTTTCTATTAGTTAGCAACATTGGACTGTCAATTAAAGATAATAGGGCAATAAACAGTACAGCAGGGGACCCCTTTTGACTGAGCATTAAGTGGCCAATATATTTGGACCATAGAAAAGGATTTAAAAGTGCATTTTACCATAATCCCATAACACAGTAGATAATTAAGATATCAGACTGCATGTACACATCGTGATATCACCTACCACGTCTACTATAATACTAGTGTATTTGGGATCAATTTGACTCAATGTATTGAATATTAGATTTGAATTATTTGATTCTTTCTCAGTGGCCGCAATTAGGTGATAAGCTAGGAGAATTATAGATCAATGTAATGGATTTTTAATCATATCCCATAACACAATATAAATGAGGTATATATAAGACTGCATACAGATCGTGCTGTCACAAGCTTTTACACTACTTTGCCAAAGTTATTTGGGATAATTTGACACAATGTATTATGGAATATTGGCTTTGAATACTCGATTCTTCCACTGTGGAAGTTGAAACCTGAACAGCAAGTGGTTGAATCCATCTCGCGAAATAGGTAACACTAGAAGCTCACACAACTCAAGAAAATTGTATTCCTTCTTCAAAAATACATTCTACAAGATATCTCCAAAATCACTTCAGATTTCCGATGTTTAGAACATCTATTCAGATTCCCGATATATTGCATATTGATTCAAATCATATACCTTTTCCTTCTACATCCCGTTTCTTTCACCCCTAAAATTAGGTAAATATTCCTATCGCCTAATGCTAAAACAAATAAGTAAAGTAAACAAAATTCTACACAATATAAGACAACTCGACTGAATGACAAAAGCAATATGTGGGCCTCCCGCCCTCATAATAATCGTGAGATCATGATTCCAAAAAAAAAAAAAAAAAAAAATTTAAGTGCATTTTACCATAATCCCATAACACAGTAGATAGGATATCAGACTGCACGTACACATCGTGATATCACCCACAGTGTCTACTATACTAGTGTTATTTGGGATAATTTGACTCAATGTATTATGGAATATTAGATTTGATTATTTGATTCTTTCTCAAGTGGCCGCAAATTAGGTGATAAGCTAGGAGATTATAGATCATGTAATGGATTTTATCATATCCCATAACACAATATAAATGAGGTATATATAAGACTGCATACAGATCGTGCTGTCACAAGCTTTTACACTACTTTGCCAAAGTTATTTGGGATAATTTGACACAATGTATTATGGAATATTGGCTTTGAATACTCGATTCTTCCACTGTGGAAGTTGAAACCTGAACAGCAAGTGGTTGAATCCATCTCGCGAAATAGGTAACACTAGAAGCTCACACAACTCAAGAAAATTGTATTCCTTCTTCAAAATACATTCTACAAGATATCTCCAAAATCACTTCAGATTTCCGATGTTTAGAACATCTATTCAGATTCCCGATATATTGCATATTGATTCAAATCATATACCTTTTCCTTCTACATCCCGTTTCTTTCATCATTCAAAATCACTTTCAACCCCTAAAATTATGTAAATCATTCACTATCGCCTATGCTAAAACAAATAAGTAAAGTAAACAAAATTCTACACAATATAAGACAACTCGACTGAATGACAAAAGCAATATGTGGGCCTCCCGCCCTCATAATAATCGTGAGATCATGATTCCAGCGCTTTTCCTCTGGACCCACGTGTATAGATGTATACATGTTGATGTACGCTTATTATCGGAAGATGTAAGCTTGTATATGCTTTTGTAAGTAACCTAGGATAAAACTTTGTATTCAATATAACTAAACTACTATAGCATCTATAGCGGTAGTGCTAATTATAATTATTAAATTGAATCTACAGGACATGAAATATAAGGTAGGTGTAACTTTCACATTATTTCCCAACTAAACAGTGTCCATTTAAACCTTGCCAATACAAAAGAGTTTTTTACCTGAATACAAGCTTTAACCACTGACCTCTACACACGGAGAGCGGGTCTGAGTCGCCGAGTGAAACAACAGGAAGTTGCTTTTCGCCTTAGCAATATGGCGGGAAACAATGTATACACATTGTCAAAGTTAAAGGAATTTTGTATAAAAATAGAACATCTGTGTGGAATATGTGTACCATGACGTACCAGCAGGTGTATGCCTTGTTTCCCGCCATATTGCTAAGGCGAAAAGCAACTTCCTGTTGTTTCACTCGAGTCGACTCGGCGACCATTCAACTGTGCGGCAGCCCGCTGTCCATGTGTAGAGGTCAGTGGCTTTAACCTATACTGTATTACTAATATTTGCCCACTTAATCATTTCAAAACAAGAATACTGCATCAATTTTAACCTACTATCAATATAGTTCATTGTAGCAGAACATTCAGACATGTTTGGCCAACACATCGACAGATCGTCGACAGCAAATTATATAACTAAATCAAAATGTAATATGAATCCCACATTTAAGCATATTTTGAAAGTATATTTTGTTGTTGTCTATAACCAATAAAATACTCAAAGCATAATTGACAATTCAGTTTCCCCTTTTTTTCAATAGAGTAATTACATGTCATGCCTGTAGAAAAGTAGACTAGGCTATTGAAGTAAACGACGGAGAGCACAAAAGATAGATGACCGGGGCACACAGAACTCCTTACACTGGTGTAACAAAATGCCAAATCATTACTGGAGAAAATAATTACTGTAAGAAAGTGCTAACAGCTGCGAGCGCACGAGAAATCATATACCTTACACGAACTCTGTTCCACAGTATACAAATACTAGAGTGGAAATAGCACTGACCTTTACACATGGATAGCGGGCTGCCGCACCGTTGAATAGTCGCCGATTGAAACCACAGGAAGTTGCATTTTGCCCTTCTTAATATGGCTTTACTTTATTGTCCAAGTTAAAGGAATTTTGTATAACAATAAAACATCTGTGTGGAATATGTGCACCAGCATTATTTCCCGCCACATTGAGAAGGGCAAAAAGCAACTTCCTGTTGTTTCAATCGGCGACTCAGACCCGCTATCCATGTGTAGAGGTTAGTGGGAAATAGGCACACTATTTTCCCAGGGTACTGGCTACGGACCCCGAACCCGAAGGTTGAGGGTGGTATTTGCGCAACAGTGTTGTGTTTGCGCTATTTAAGTGTGGTATTATTATTATTATTATTATTATAATTGTTATTATTATTATTATTATTATTATTATTATTATTATTATTATGGTAGGCCTGTAGCCAGTACCAAGAGAAAACAGTGTGCACTGTTTCTCGATATAAACCAAAGTCAAAGTTGATGGGTTGGGGTGGTTTTCTGAATTTCTGAAAATATTCGATGAGTGAAAATAAATTGTGGTGAAAGGCAAGATGGTACACCTTGTTTATGGAACACTTCAAACCATCAAAAGGAGGTGATTTTTCCATCTATTGTCTGGTTTTATCCCAGTTCTTTACAGCATGCATTAAATCTCGAATCGGTATCCTAATATCGGCAGATAAAAAATGTGTATTTTTTGAGAAAATCATGGAAAATGGTGATTTTCACTCATTTTGTTGGTTTACTATAAAAAATGTAGAAATGGTATAAAAATGTGCCTTGTTCGTGTTTGTATTCCAGAGTCATAGTTCTAGGGTCGGTCACCTCTGATAGAAACACGTGAAACCGAGTGAATGTTTTGGGTAGAGCAAAAGGGACGCTGTGCAACTTCACCGACTCGCTATTCAATCGCGTGGAAATTGGCAATCCAGTGACCAGTGTGTACAGATCAGTGGATATGACATTTATGTTTGTGGCGCCCTCTGTTGGTGTAAGAGAGAAAGTCTGAAAAACTGGCAGGCAGAAGCCACTATACTTTGCATGAGGGATTTTTTTTTCACCTGCGTATTGTGACCGATTTAG
Organism: Ophioderma brevispina; assembly: GCA_023653785.1. Taxonomy (NCBI): domain Eukaryota; kingdom Metazoa; phylum Echinodermata; class Ophiuroidea; order Amphilepidida; family Ophiodermatidae; genus Ophioderma; species Ophioderma brevispina. The sequence goes on from JAMKCH010003146.1 coordinate 47,654, forward strand.
ATCAAGAAAGGTTCTGCAAGTAATTTATGACCAGATTTTGTGTGGTCTGTCATTGAACTAATATATTTTCCCTGCCAGAAAACAACAGAGGGCGTCCTGAATGTCAACTTGTGAGATCACAGGTCACATCATATATTGGAAACATGCTTTGATTTTTCTATCGTGCACGACATAAAATACGAGATCATCATCTTATTACATAAGGACGGCGTATTCTGCTTATTCACTTCAAGTGTGATCTAATACACTGGGAAGCATTCCAAACATGCACATTACAAAGTAGGTAATAAAGAGACACGAGGACATTTCCAGAAAGAAGCGCCCTCTATATTTCGAACCTTTTGTGTTTTTGTGTGTAGATTGAGATTGGAAATAACGTGCTGATAAGACCGACGATGATATCCAACTCGTTCCAGATCTTCATGGAGGTTTGCAGGTATATGATCACAGACTGATTGCATGTGTGGGGAATCATGTGATTGGCGGAGATGTCTCTCCATATAGAGCTGCTCCAATTTTTCTCTTGCAGCTCCTTTAACTTCACTAAGGGGTGTAAAACTACCATGATCACATACGGATATCACCTAAAAGATGCGTGTACATTGGACACTGCAAAAGTCCTGTTCCTCATGTTTTCTCTTAGACATGATGACAACACAGTGTCTTAGTCTTACATTAGTCTTTTATCATTGCATACCTTAACTACAAGTACAGATTTGTATTTGTATTTAAAATCACCCCAAAACGAGTTTATTGGTAATGAAGGCCCTAATTTGCATATTCTTAGTATTTGCGGTGAACATGTTAGTAACACATAGACCTAATAGTCAGAACGTTCATGTGACCGTTAAGTTGAGTATATACACATTTTTTGCTGAAAATGATCGATTAGGGTGTCTAGAATAAGAATCTGCCGGGTGCCACCTGGGCATCATTGGGCATTTTGAGAAACCCAAGATGGCGTCGCCATAAATGATAATTATATATTCAATCCAATATTATCAAACTATGGAGTTACGAGGTATACTATAGGATCCAAAGAACAAGTGTATGGCACTTGTAACAAAAAGTCATACTTAAAATTCAAAATGGAAGCCAAATTCGATAATTTTAAAATATGCCCTATAACAGCAAATACCGGTGATAAAAAATAGACACAAAGTACTTAGGTTATGTTGTTAGACAAAATAAATGTATTTCTGATACTTTTAAAATTGTAACATGACATCAATCAATATGGCAGCCAAAATGTGAAAATCTTCAAAAAATACTTGACACAAATTTATAAGTATTACAGCCTTCAAATCGAAATCAATGTGTCAATGACATTAGAAATGTACCTTTGATCCTAACCAATGTGCAACATACATTTCAATTTGTTTTCAATGCGCCAAAATCGAAATAAAACTAATATGGTGCAAAGTTGTCAAAATACCATAGGAATTACATTTTCTCACATATATTGCACTCAATTTATAATTTGACACAGTCATGTTTATTTATCGGGATTACCTGGTATTACTTGGCTATGATCATAGGTACATTTCTAATTGTTTCATTGACACAATAATTTATACTTGAAGGTAATATTTAGAAATTTGTGTCAAGTGTTTTTTTAAGATATTCACGTTTTTGGCTGCCATATTGATTGACGTCATGTTACAATTTTAAAAGTATCATAGATATATTTATTGTGTCTAACAACATAATCTAAGTACTTTATGTTTATTTTTTATCGCAGGTATTTGCTGCTATAGGGCATATTTTAAAATTATTAGATTTGGCTTCCATTTTAAATTTGAAGTATGACTTAATGTTACAAGTGCCATACACTTGTTCATTGGATCCTATAGTATATCTAGTAACTCCATAGTTTGAAAATATAGGGTTGAATATATAATTATCATTTCTGGCGACGCCATCTTGGATTTCTCAAAATGCCCAAGGATGCCCAGGTGGCACCCGGCAGATTCTTATTCTACACACCCTAATCCATCATTTTCAGCAAAAAAATTGTGTATATACTCAACTTTACGGTCAGGCCATAACTTGGACCATATCTCTTCGACTATAATTTATGAGTACCTTTTTCATAATATAGGTCTCGGCATCGTATCTGCGCAGTGCAGTTATGTGAAATATTTACCTAGATATGCCAATTGTTTTTTGTTTTTTGTTTACTAATGGCGGACGTAAATTGCATATTATGATGGCATGGAATGGAAACATTTGTCCATTTTAGGTTGTTCCATCATGATCTTTGACCCACAAAAGATAGGTCCAGCCTTGAGACACCTTATTTGTTCAGTTATGGGCAGTATTGGTTGAAATATAGCGAATGTAATGGCGATACTAATTTGCATAAAAATGATACGTGAGACACTAATCGTTTTCTACGCATTTTTTTCTGATATAAAAACATTGATTAGAAGTTGATTGGGGTGCACGAACAGAAGTTTCCTGCTGTGCTATTTCCCTGCACGGTTGTAAGTTCGGATGCAACCTATAGATTCCGAATGTTACAACCTTTTCTGTGGCATTGAAAAACTGAGCAAAGTCATTTGCCACTCAATACAAACTTAGCGCTGCTGTCATATTATGAGACAATTCTCGGCAAATCTTGAAAATTCTTTCTAGACAAGCCCTTTCAAAACGCCCTCATCAGATCGAAATCAATGTGGTGAAAAAGGCAAAACTAACATGATTAATGTTGACTTCTCACACATGTGATAGAACATTCGCGGGTTACTGGCTGCAGCTCTGGTATCTTCCGAGGTATGTACACTCATACTTTTCCTTACATGTTTTCTTTAGTAGTTCTTTTAGTGATTGTTTAGACTGTTGTTATTGCAAAGAGTAGAAATAATTTCGACTAATATCTAAGTGAATCATCCGGTATCGGTATGAGGTAGTCATAATCAGGCCCGTAACCAGGATTTTTTTTAGGGGAGGGGCGAATTATTTCAAAAGGGGACTTTTCCCCAAATTAGCCCCTCCTCAGAAAGGGGGGGCGAATTTGGCCAAATTTGACCTTTTTTACCGATATTTTAACCTTTTTTCGACAAAATAGCAAATAAGCAGTAATTTTTGGCTCGCTCCGCTCGAAAATTGAATTTTTTGCCTTTTTGAGCGATTATTTTTAGGGGGTTTGGGGCTTTTTTTTAAATTGGGTGCGCCCACCCCCTTCCCTCTCCCACCCCCCACTGGTTACCGGCCTAGTCATAATTAAAATTGACGAAAAGAGATGCAAATTATGGCTTTTTTTCATTCAGAGATTGAAGTCACTGGCCTACCCAGGGCCTTCCTCTAGCAGTCTGTGGCCGATAAGTTGGCAAAATGTTTAATAGCAAGTCGTATCTACATTTTCATGATTTCACAGGAGAACCATTTTTGTGGCGTAACTCACACGTGTCGTGCAACAAAGTCGTATCTACCATTTACGACTTTGTTGCTGTTGCACTCAAAAGGAATTCAATTTTGAGTGCAACAAAGTCGTATCTACACCTAATTAGGCCTAATTAGCCTAATAGCTCTACATTAAATTGAGTCTTATACTCCAAATATATGTTAAATTATGCGTATTCATTTACTTTAGTAAACTAATTAAAGGGGGATGGCCCGATTTAAGGATATGAACTTTAAGTTTTCATCTTGATAGATTGGCCTTCACTCAAAAACCCCATCCGTAAAGTTTCGCGCCAGTATTTCAATCCGTTTTGATGCAAGAGCTAAAAGCGTGATTTTGTAAGCCACATAGAGCACTGTGTAAAACTAATATTGGTCGACCAAAATGGGGCACATTTTCACTCATAACTTCTAAACCACTTTGGCTCTAAGATTTCACAGGGTAACTAAACGGGAAAATAGTAGCTTTCTTCTGATACCAAAATGTTGATCACTTCCGGTAAATCTTAGGGCTTCTGGGGACGAGGTATTAGAAGATAGGGATATGGCTTATTCCTAGTAAAGCAATTGATTGAAACTAAATACTCCCTCACCTCATGCCGAGTTTACACGGAGAAATAATTCCATGAAAGTTTAGGTGTAAGTGATTTGTCATCGTGTAGGTCTACATCGAAACATTTCACCAGAAATCCACACTCGCATGGAAATAGGACGTGTACAAAATAGCAATTCAGCGCTCCCAACGAACTCAGTGTTGTATTTTGATGAGGTTATGCCTTGAACTAGTTTATTCAAGTTCTTGCTAACTTCTTTCATTTCACCTATTGGATGTTTCAAGCTTCTAACCACCCTCAGTCATATGTATTTAAGTGCAACCAAAGTCGTAACTGACAGTTTAATGATTTACAGAGACCCATTTTTGTGGCGTAACTCACACGTGTCGTGCAACAAAGTAGTATTACCATTTACCCATTTTGCTGTTGCACTCAACAGGAATTCAATTTTGAGGTGCAACCAAGTGTATCGACACATAATAGGCCAATTAGCCTAATAGCTCATACAATAAATTGAGTTCTTATACATCAAAAATATATGTTAAATTATGCCGTATTCATTTACTTTAGTAAACTAATTAAGTACTGAGCATAATAGAGTGGAAGACAGGTGTAAATACAATTCTGTAAGTTTTTAAGGTTTTTTGTGTCAAAGAAGCATAATTTATAAAAAAATTAAAATGCACTCTTGACAAAATATTTTGGGATGTTTTGATTTACCACACCCTTTGTAACAACCAAAAAAAAAATGTGAGGTTCAAAAAAGGTTGTCAAAAAGAGGGATGCAGCCAGAGTAAACACACACTGATATGGCTATTCCCCATCACATCATCACACCCACGATACTCCAACTCCATGTTATATTAGGTTAACTAAAATCTGCCATGAGGAAGTAGGACAAAAGGGTTAACCTATTAGTAGTATGTATTGTAGTGTGTAAACTATATTGTATAGATCCTAGGTGTATCATTTGAGAGCTAATTGAAATATTTTTTTAATTCGCCTGTGTCACTTTAGGGAGCTTCTTTAGATTTAGAGGTAGGGGTGAAGTTGGGGGTTCACCAATACTAGAAAGTCAGCAGGGTTAGGGTTAACGGGGGGTCCATGTGGACCAACCGATTTGTTTTTTGTAGTCATGTTTTAACACGCCATGTTTTTACGCTTAATATTTGTCCTTCAAAATCTTATGTAATTACCTAAAATCAGTGCGCATATCTGTAGTGAAAAAAAATCAAATCGGCCAAGGCATTTTGCTAATAGCATAAATACGCTTTTTGGTGGCGCTTTTCAAAACTTGTTTGCCCTTAAAGCAATAACACCAAATTGTCTAGTAAAACGTACATGCGAAATGGTAATGCTCAAAAGTCATTGGGTTGCTAACTCGTAACTCGCAAACTACAGACTCACAACTCGCAATTTTGACTTGTGCTTCCAGCTTCTTCATAATTACACTATGCATATCTTCACGTGTGATGCCAACATAGACCAATCTATCATGGCCAGATCATCCAGGCACGTACGCAGGATTTATTTTGGGGGACGGTTAAAGTAGTCCGGGAGCCAAGCCATTGAGAAATAAAAAAAATTGTCATCTCTGCTCTATTAGGTTTGGTGATTAGGGCCTTTATTTAACAAGAGGAACATCTTGGACACCAGAAAAACCACTGTTGGATAATTTATTGACTCTTGCAAACTGTTGCAAAATGGTTCCATGTAATTGACAAACTATCCCTTGCCTCCATTTTGGCATGATATTATGGGTGGCCAGGCAAATTGCCACAAATTAGGCAAATTCATCAAAAATCTCTTCCGTACAGAGACCCAATTCTGGACCCGAAAAATACTCTGCATGTAAATACATGTTGAATCGGTAGAGTATGCATCGTAGTAACCATAAAAATGCCAGATTTTGATAGGAAAAACCAAACTTACGTGATATATTCATCCAAATATGAGTCTCAAAAGTCTTGATGACGTCATCGGAATTCCCTTACTTTTCGAGCATGCCCAATTCAAGCGGAGAGCAAATCGGCGAGTAGAAATCGATGTGGGTGGGTAGGTCATTCATCTCAATGGATAGGATATTATTGTGAACTATCACTTCTAGAATTTTCAGCCAAGTGAAGAAATCTGATAAAGTCTTCAAAAGAGGGCCCACTCTCTGCAAATAATGTTAAATCAACGCATATTAATCTAATTCTTAAACACCAATATGCAACTGAGAATGATTGGTCATATTTACATTTATATTTCTAAGTGGTATTTACATCGACAAAATGCATGGTGTAAATACACATCAATTAGCTGAACCTAGTCATATTATGGAGTTTCCTGTCAATGAATTTGGAATAAATTGCTGTATTTGTACTTTTTTTTCTAGAAATTAAATGCACCATCAGTGATTTGCTAAATATGAAAATCGAAAAAAAATCATCAAATATCAGATTTTGCATCACTGTAATAATTACCCTAACATTCCCTACAAGTGATGCCACCAAAACCAACCTAATACGGAAAAAATGGGATATTTAGTCATTACTGTCCCTACGGATACATACTACAACACGTAATTGAATGGAGATTCATATCTTTATAAATAACTTACGCAAAATTTTACAAACGTATCCTACACTTTTAAGCCATTCCTGCAAATTTCAAATATATTCACTGATAGTGCCTTAAAGTTGTTCTCTCAAGTAACCCAATAAAACTACAGGAAATGTATTATTTAAAGGGCCATAGTCCGATCGCTAATAACCTTCAACATTCTACAAGTTGTGAGTTCATTTTATTTTTAATCTGAAAACAACTAAAAAGTGTTTTTGCAATTTTGCACCCAGAAATTGGCTGAAAAGAAGGAAAGATTTTAACCTCTTTTTTCCTCAGCATGTGGACATTAACTAATCAGTTGATGAAACATGACAGTCCAAAATTTTCAAACTTATTGTTTTAAGCTGATTAACAATATTCTTCTTCCGATAAGAAGTTAGGCTATATCTGAGCCAGAGGATACCAAGTCCATGATTATATTAATAAATTATATATAGACTTTTGAAGAAAACCGACCTTGACATTGAAAAAGTGTTGGCCTACAATCAAGAAATTCAGTGGTTTTTTTTTTTATAACACAATGATTCTGGTATGCAGTCTGTCTGAGAAAGGTCTATCATATTTACTAAAGACATGAATTACTACTTCATTAGTTGATTTTTATAGTGAAAGATCGACCTCGTGGAAATTCTTAAAGGAAAAATGGTTTCATTGAGAAGCCAGAAATATTTTGACAAGGCATAAGTACTTGAAAGAGACTTTCCCTTAACATAGATACACTGTAAAAAATACTATAAATTTTACAGGAAAATCCTGGAAGCTATTCTGCCAACAAATTTCCGTAAAATTTACAGTATAGACCGTATTCAATATGACGTTAGCCACCAGACATGTTGGTGGACAAGATGCATACATTCCAGGACTACAATACATTAAGCTGTCAATCGATCCATGTTTACCGATTGCACAGGGATCATTGACAGGGAGGGTACCCTCAATTTTCAAACAAATTATGTTTTTTGCTTATACATAATACTTGCCAATATAATAATCACTGTGTGAAATAACTAAGCTCAAATCGAAGTCCTTCATATAGAAAATCGGAAATTTTGCACTGTTGTACTGTACATAAATTTGTACTGCATGAAAACGAAAAATCCGATTCGTCTCTAACTTTGGAATTGAGCATTTTAGGTGAGTATCTTTACTTATAAAATAGTCTCGAAAATTTCGAAATCTCTGAGTCAGCCTTTAAGGCCCCTTTAAACTCACCAATCACCCAAAAAATTCATGAATGGGCTCACATGACCGATTTTTATTGTTGCAGGTAGTCTCATCATTTTTTACTCTGTAATTGCATAGATTTACTTCCAAAAATTATATCAGAGTTGGTTTCATGATTTTATGTCATATGGTTTCTGAGAAAAAAATGGATTATAATGAATTATTCAAAATTTCCAAGATGACCGCCGTTACCATGGCAACGGAAGGGAAAATGATAATTTTTTTTATTTTAATTTTTAATACTTGATGGTCTTATCAATATAGCAATGTGTCATTGTATTTCCATACTTACTCTAAAAAATATGTTTGTTGAGTTTAAAGGGGCCTTAAGGGTGTGTTTGCAGGTTTCTCCACTGCGTGTAATCGATAAAATACCCATTTGACAAAAAAAACATGTTACAAATATATAAAATTACATTCATTCACTAACAATGCAGATAAATTTACGAAGATATGTAAAATTGCATCGGTAGAGGAAAAACACGTATATAGCTTGCACTGGAATTTGTGAAATAGTTGTGCCAGAAGCAAATTGAATTTCATTTTGAAGAGCAAGAAGCTAAGGTTACCCAACATTCCATCCAAATCATTAGTAAATTGAATTAATTCAAAACAAAAGTACCCTTTCTTCAAATGCCAAAAATATAGAACAGTATCAACAAACCAACCCAATAGACCGCTAAAAACAATAAAAGAAATCCATACAAAAACTACTTGATGGATGCTCTTGAAAATGTATCAGAGAACGACTTGAAAATGGAATTAAACATATAGTTGGACATAGACATTAATAATCAAATTCTCATAAAACTTTCAGTGGAGAGTAAAGATTCACAATCTAATAACAATGGTAACAAGAGTACGTAAAACTTCTTAATATGCTATTATTTATCAACCATGTGCGTATAGCAATCAAATCTGGTTTGGTAAATAAACATTATTTTACAGCTGGCCATGTGTTTGCAGGGAGCTAGTAGTAGTGCTATGGAGATACTAAAATTTGCATTCCATAGTATTTTCTATCGTATTTTCGATAGGTATCAATGAGGTATTTCATTTCTCCTATGTTTCGAAGCATTTTGTGAAACATTTGTGGTACACACTGTCCCTGGTACAAACATGTCAAACAACACTTCATCATACATACATGGGGAATGTTTAACATTCCAGCCCCAGGGCCACTTGTATTACAAAGGGGATATGATGCAGTGGGGAACAAGAAAAAGCGTAAAATGGTCTTTGTTTTTCAATAGGCGATTACGCGCGCTATGGATTTAGGGTGTCCAAACACAGCAAAAATATAGAAAAATAAATCCCTGAAAATTGTGATGTACGTGTTTGAGGTGTGTAATACTCACATTAAGCAAAAGATCAAAAATCATCAAAAAATACGGTAATGTAAAATCGGAAGAGTGAGAATGCAAGACAAATTTTACGTATTTATTTCACAAATATTTCAACTTGGTAAACCTACAGCAAAAATGATTTTAAGGCAAGCCCTGCTAACACATAAAATAGTAAGATACCTTATTAAAACTAGAATTGCACGGTTCTCAGGCTTTCGCGATTTGCGACCGGGGGTCCAAGGTTAGGGGTGTTGTATCAGACTGACACGTGGTATAGGAAACATTGTCCGCCACCTAGGGCCTCCGGTCTAAATTACCCCAGGGCCCCAGCTTTTAAACTATAACAGTGGTCCACCCATTCCCCGGAGTCCAAGTCCTAAACTTCCACAGTGTCTTTCCCGACTACCCAAATTCTCCGTTCCCAACGTTCAGAAACCCCTTCACAGCTGCCACAGAGCATCTTTCCCAAGTAAACTAAGATTCTCCTGATCTTATACAGGTGTCCTTTCCCAACTACCCAGGGGGGCACTGGGATTTCCATACATACCTCCACACCATATACCAAATACCCGAAGTTCCATCTAGTTTATATACTTTTATTATGGCTAATTCCAAACTACCCATGAGTCTCTTTCCAGACAACCCTATGGTCCTTTTCTCAACAATATAGGGTTATAAATCAGAATCCCATTCTAGAAAGTTGGGGACGAAGGTTTGTAACGTTTTTCTTTATAGTTTTGAAGGGTGCTGAACAGATTTTTTGTGTCCAACCTTTGGGAAAGGTGGGGCCACTTGTAACAATAGGGGTAAAATTAGTACAGGGGTAAATGTGAAATCAAGTTTAAATTGTGGTTTAATGTTACACCAATGATTTGTCATTATAAGGATGAAAAAAGGTAAAAAAAATAGTTTGTCTAGGTTCCGACCTTTAGTTAAGCAGGCAGAGCCCTATAAGGTTCAAGGTATAACAGACCGCGAACGGATAGCCCTTTACGGCAGCACATCGTCGTCGCGTGCAAAGGTATGCAAACCGAAAGGGTATACACTGCTATAAAATATATGGCAGCTAGTAGTTGGGTCATTTGGGCATTGCGTGTGACCGTGGAGAGCAGAGCATTATGTCTTAGTGGATTTGTCTTCTTTAAAGGTTAATGAACAATTAGCGGGGGTGCCTCTCCTTAAAAGTGTGGGCGGAATCCAGGAGCTGGGGGGAAAATTCATAATACGGGGTCAAAAATGAAATATGCCTGGAGTGCTGTAAAAAGGAACCAAAGTGTTCGTTTTGTCACAAGGATTAAAAAAGGTATAGTTTGTACTACTTACAACGTATGGTTACGGAGATGTATGACAAAAATGGTCATATGTCAAAGGTCATCACACCAAAGATTAAATCCTTAATATTGCCACCGATTTCTTGTGAAAAAAGTCTCAAATGTTAATCTTTCCACCCAGGGATTGCAGCAAAACGTAGTTGATAATCTAATTTGTATGTGCTCTATCGAGATAAATGACAAAACAAGGTCAACCCCACTTGAACCTCTATTAATCTTGAATTTAAAATGATTTAGACGTACAAAAATGTTTTTTTTTTGCACTTCCCTGAAAAGGCTAACAATTTGAGACCATTTTCAAAGAAATCGCGTGCAATAATCGGTTTGCAATGCAATATTAAAGATTTAACTTTGGTGATGACCTTTGACATGTGATGATTGTTGTCGTATATCTCCCGTAACCATTGTTGTAAGTAGGAAGCAAACTTGTACCTTTTTTTAATCCTTGTGACAAGACGAACGCTCTGGTTACCTTTTTACAGCAATCCAGGCATATTTCATTTTGACCCCTTGTATTATGAATTTTCCCCCTCTTGATTCTGCCCCACACCTTTCAGGAGGGGGCCAATCCCAGAGCTAAAGGGGTTCATAACCTTCATGAAAGACACTTCCACTACAACTTTTCCCTTGTATGATGTTTCGTTAAAATGGACGATTTCATGGTTAAAAAATGAGTCTATCGGACAAAAGTAAATGTCATTTTGTGCGTAAGAAATTGCCTATCCATATCAAGTTTTTGAAATATAAAAAAAAGTAAATACTTTTTGAGTTGACGTCAAAAAGTATCAGACGGGGACGTTCTTTTTTGCGAGGGTTTGGTTTATTTATATGCAGGGATGCGAACAGGGAGGGTGGGAAAAAAGAACCGACATGAGAGAGAATAAGAGAAAGAGAAATAGAAGGAAGAGAAAGAAAAAGAAAGAAACATAAATAAATGAAGAGGTATTTATAGTAAAATATAAATAAAGAATTAAATAAATTAAAAGAAAGTGTTATATAAAGTAAACTAGAAATAAATATAAATTAAATAAATATAAAAAAAAAATAAATAAAATAAGAGAATAAAAATAAAATAAAAATCAAAATAAAACTCGCCGGCATGGCTTCGCAAACTTGCAAACTCGCCGGAATGGCGTGGCAAACTTGCAACTCGCCGGCATAGCGTTGGGGACAAACTTGCAAAAATCGCCGGCATGGCGTCGCAATCTTGCAAACTCGCCGGCATGGCGTGGCACACTTGCAAACTCGCCGGACATCGCGTCGGGGGGGGGGGGGGGGGGGGGGTGGGGGGGGGGGGGGGTGGGGGGGGGGGGTGCAAACTTGCAACTCGCCTGCATGGGTGGCAAACTTTGCAAAATAGGCCGGGCATGGCGTCGCAAACTTAACTCGCCGGCATGGCGTTGCAAACTTGCAAAACTTCGCCGCATGCGTCCGCAAAACGCGCCGGCATGGCGTCGCAAACTTGAAAACTCGCCGGCATGGCTTCGCAAACTTGCAAACTCGCCGGCATGCGTCGCAAACTTCCAAACTCGACGCGGTTGTACAAACTCGAGTTTTATGTCCGCTCTAGCTGCCATATAAATACACGTGAGTCAAAAAAAAGTATACACTTCCTTGGTAAGTTGTGATATTCCATGGGACTAATATTTTCATGAATGGTTGTAACTATGATAGAAATAATCCTCCTATGCTTCGTTTATTACCAAATTTCTGGGGTTGATGGTGCATGATGATGCACAGGGGACAATTGCTGAAACCATGTCCAATTGTGATTGCGCCAATTAAGCCATAAGTAGTAAAAAGAGATGACACATCACATGATTCGAACCAGTGGTTTCATTGTGTAAATTGGGCGCATCACATTGAAATGGTCAGTATTGTCCCCTGTGCAGTTCATCCATGACATAACTCCATTAAATTGGTATCAAAAGATGCATGAAGATGTAATCTAAAAATGGGACAACCATTATGAAGAATATTAGTCACAGGAATATCACAGCTATCAAGGAAGTGTATACTTTTTTTTGAACTCACGCGGTAGTGTGATCCCCCCATATACAGAGCAATTAAATGTTCGCATCAATGTGTTCCATAGTCACGTAGGTCGATTCAAATCTACACGTAATATTAAAGGTGCAAACTGCAACGGAAGATGTCACTAACTTGTCCCTAAAAACAATTCTGATTTTTTGACACTAATGTAAGCTTTCCCTAAAATTGAAATTAGCAAATCAAAATCTATTGGAGGGGGGTTTATCTATATGAAATCAATACATTTGATGCCTGACACATGCCCCACAGCCCCGGGTGCACAGCATACATTAAAGACCCCCAAAAAGTAACGCAGAGTCTAAATACCCCCAATAAGTTACAAAACCATGGTCTATGCACAAAAACATAACTGATATCATAGTCTGTTTTGTTCTGCAAACTTTTGCACCTTCTTGCTCCTTGTGATCAATATCGCCAACACAATGTCATTTACGAAATTGTGTCAACATTTCAAAGTTGCAACTGAAAGGACCTTATTAAAAGGGGTGACAATACACAACCATGCTTAAAGTGCACCACCACGTCACGGGAGAAGCATGCGGTTTTTCACTGAATGGCAAGTCAAATAGGCTAACATTATTGCAACTTTTAAAAAGGGAGAGATTTTCTTTAATGGGTATTGTGTTGGCCATATTGATCGCAAAATGGGGCAAGAAGGGTAATCAAAATTACGGAAGAAAACGAAATATGATATAATTTTAGTTTCGTGCAAAGACCAATAGTTTGTAACCTATGGGGATATTTAGACATGCTGCGTAACTTTTGGGGGGTCTTTAATTGACAATGATATGTTAGGCTAAGGTTCAGATGGTATAGAAACGCAAAACTGATTTAGTTAAGTCGGAAAAGCTGGCTATGGATCACAAGGAAAAGGTAAGACCAGTGTGTGACGCCAAAAAATGGTATGGCAATTTATGGAGACCATCACTACATCTGCTAGACGTTACATCCAGGCATCCCTAGGATAATCTACTCCAGTCATTTATGATAGAATCACAATAATTAGCAAAAGAACAACAATTTTGGTGTAATATACTATGTCCAAAAATAATAACTTTACCAAAATTAACTAGTGGAACATGTAGAAGAAAATTAAATGGCAACATTTGTACATGGGTAAAATTTTAAATGTTCGAATTCATTAAGAGATAATATACTAAATTTATGGGTACTCCTAAGGTTTAAAAAAACGGTATAGTTTGCCTTATCTATGATTAAAGTTCAGTACAATAGGCACATAACAGTTCAAGGTCGTCCTGGGGTAACATTCACAGAATGGTCCGATTTTGTTCAAACTGGTTGTAATTGTTCATTTGGTGACACTAGATATGTAAATTGTAAATAAAATTTGTTTTGAACGTCTATAGAATAATTACAAGTGTTGATGAGTGAACCCCCCATATACCCTGTAGACCCAGTCACGTTTTTTGCTATATTATAGATGCTGCAACCAGTATATTCGGATCCTGCTCCAATTATAGGACGGAACATTTGACGTCATTTTTTTATACCGAACGGTACAATAACTGAAATTTTACCCTTATTGTGACCTGGAAACCTATTTCGACTCACAGTATTGCACTAAGACCTGCAGGCTATAGGGCAAAAACATACTTTTTATCCTTTTGAAGGTCAACGAACATGTTGGAATTTCGTTTCGACGCGTTTTTGGACAGTTTCATATTTTGACCCCTGTATAATCTTACCTCTTTAAAAATACATTATGCCACTCCTTGAATTTGCAACACTTGATAATGTTCTTAAATATATCTCTGAAGAAAAAACGATTGTTTTTGCATTATTTTGGGTTATGAAAGGTTGATGACCCGATTTAAAGTTTCCATCTTGGTAGAATGGCTCCCCCAAAACCCAAAACTGAACGGTCGCGCCATATTTCAACCCGTTTAAAGTGAGGAGCTAAAAACGTGAATTTTGTAATCCCCTTATAGTAATAGTAAAGTGGCAATATTTCGCCATAACATCCAAACCAAACATCCTTATAGACCTGATTTCACAGGAATAAATGAGAATAGTAGCTCTCTTCTGAAACCAAAATTTTGAACCAACTTCCGGTAAAACCTGGGTCCCTGGGGACGGAGGCATGACTGCAATAGCTTTATGTAACAGTTACATAAATGATAATGTGAAAAAAATTAATTAAAGGATCACTTACAAACACCTTACGGCGGTCCAATAGTTTGTGTCACAGACCGCGAAAGATATTATTTAATTGATACTGCGCGAGGAATTAACGTTATCAGTCCGTCGAAGCGAATGTGTGTAAATGAAACTAAAATCTCAAAATATCTCCGGAAAACGAAGCGAAGAGGTTCTATGGAGGTTTTTGCAAAAAGTAACAGCACGCAATATATACGGCGCATCCATTTTTCCCACGTTTTTCGATATTTTTCCAGTCTTAAGAATTTTCAAACCACTGTTTCAATTTACGCCATTTTTTTTTTTCAATTTTGGAAACAGGAATACGTTACTTACCGGACCGCAGTAGACGAAACACCTGTTCGTTGAGCTTCACGTAGTTAAACCTACTTTAAGGTCATGTGATAAGCATTTTATAATGTGTCAAAAAACCATTAAAGGGTCATGAATTTTCAAGCTTGTCTAACAATTAAAGATATATAATTAAATTAAAATACACTCACTGTGAAAATAAGTCTCAAGAGTTTTATACCATGGAGTTTATCCATGTTTAAACCATAAACTACAATGTGCAAAGTCCATGTTCAAGTGATGAAAGAAGCTGTTAATTAGAGAAATTATGGTCAGAAATAATTTCTTGGTTAGGAATGGGATAATTGTTGTTGTTGTGCTGCTGCTGTGTTTTGTTGTTTTGGGGAATGAATTCATGTTCGCAAGTGGTTCTATTAAAGGTTCACACGCGCTGTCGCAAGTGTTTTAGGGTACGCATGCGGCACGCGGATTGCAAGTCAAGAATACGCAACACGCGTCGCAGTGTTTTAGAGTACGCACTCGTGGTTGCAAGTGTTGTGGTACAACACGCGGATTTTCAAGTCAAAGAATACGCACACGCTTCGCAAGTGTTTTAGAGTACGCACTCGCGTTCGCAAGTGTTGTTTAGGATACCTACTCGCATTCGTAAGTATTTAGAGTTACGCATGCGCGTTCCGCAAATGTTTTAGAGTTGGTTGGTTAAACTCATAGAGCTGGAATATTAAACCAAGAGGAGGGAATCGCGGTAATTACTGGAATAGACCAAGCCCGTAACCGTTTTCTTTCACACACAGCGCGCCGTGGTTGGTGCTGCGTAAGCACGCGCGTGTCGTCACTGATGAGGCGCAAGCACACGCATATAAAAATCTGTGCGCCACGCGATATGTTACCAGTGTTGCATTTCCCCCAGTGTTCCATTGTCTCATCTGCCGATTTTTCTGCAATATCTATACGAAAACCAATCTGTGATGGAAGAAACTATGCTTCTAAAAAGAGTCCTGCATCCCTAATGCACAAAAAGTCTCCCGATGACCCATGTTAATTTTGTTTAGAAAAGAGTATTTGGAGTCCGTGAGATCGAGTGGCATCAGTTGTTGTGGTTGTTTTCACTCACTAAGTGTGACGAACGTAAATACTCGCGTGTTCATAAATATGCATAAGGACTTGCCAAATACGGAACGATACGTCAACCAAATATGGTGGTGCCAAAACAATGTTAATGAGTGAGTCAATGCTCATTATAATACTTTGGGACACCTAGATTTTGGTTACGCGTTTCGGGAGAAATCTTCGGGTCTGGGTTATCTTTACGTCATGGTTTTAAACGATAATGTGAAGTGGTCAGTTAACGCTCGCCGTTCAAGTGTTCTAGAGCACACACAAGCGTTTACACATATGTTTAAGGCTACGCACGCGTTTTAGT
Source organism: Ophioderma brevispina (assembly GCA_023653785.1). NCBI lineage: Eukaryota > Metazoa > Echinodermata > Ophiuroidea > Amphilepidida > Ophiodermatidae > Ophioderma > Ophioderma brevispina. The sequence continues at coordinate 64,068 of JAMKCH010003146.1, forward strand.
AGGTTTTGTAATGGGTATGATTCACGGGCGCAAGTGTTAGATTACGCACGCGGATTTGCGTGTCTAAGAACGCGCCGCGCGTCGCAGTGTTTTAGAGTACCATGGCCCACGTTTGCTAGTGTTTTAGGGCACTCAATGCGCGTTCGCCAAATGTTTTAGAGTCGCACCGTGTAATTTACAAGGTGTTTTAGATACGTATATGCGCGTTGACAAGTGTTTAAGAATACGCAAGCGTTTCGAAAAACGTTTTAGAGTACACACTTGTACTCGCAAGTGTTTCAGGTTACGCACACGGCTTCGCAAGTGTTTTAGCGTACGAACACACTCGTTCACTAAGCGTTTTTACCACGCACAGCGTTTGAAAGTGTTTTAAAATACGCAATGTATCATACTATAATTTGGCTAATGTTGTTTGTGGGTTAGTTTGTAGTTCGCAAAATGCTCCTTCAGTTTCGATCCATATTGCGCCAAATTCACTTAAAAGGTTGCGTGAGGATACCGGGAGGGTGGGGGGTGGTAGAGCATATATTTGGACGCAATCCGTTCAGAAATGGCTGAAAAATCAACGAAAATGTGCCGGTGGCTTGAAAAGTTACCATTTTGTTTGTACGCGTTTACTTAGCGGCAGGTATGCGTGGAGCTTTGCGAAGGGTGGTTATGCGTGCCAACGGGCGATTACGAGTTCGGTTTAAGAGCTATATGCGTACGCAAATAATACAGGCTAATAATAGTGCAAATGGTGTGGGAAAAAAGACAAGAAAATGTATATGGTATTTCGTTTTTGTTGTAGTAGTATGGATACTTACGGGTTACCCCACGCCCACAGGGTTTTGAAAAAAAAATATACGGAAAATTACGGGAGTGAATATTGACATGTTAATATTTAGAAAATAGGTAAAAAACAAAACATTCAAAATAACAAAAGGAAAAAAATATGATGAATAAAAAAAATACGACTACGGAATGTTGTGACGGGGGAGGGCCGGGCATCTACATGGCGAGAAATTTATATGGATGTTGAGAAGTTATGAGAAAAATATGTGGGAAACGGGAACTACAGCTTACCCCACGGGTAGTAGGGCGTCGTACTTTTGATTAAAAAAAAGTACCACGGAAACTTATACGGGTTAAATATTGAAGTTTTATTATTAAAAAAAATTACGAGAACAAAATAAAATATACGGAAAAGTTATACGGGATTAAATCATTTGACGTTTCCTTAGAAATCGGTATCTATATGAGCTATAGGATATGATTAGGTACGGGAATTTGAGTATTATAAAGTATTAAAAAATACAAATTTGCGACTCGGGGGAGTCCTAAAGTTCAGGGATACGGGTTTTGTGCAGTCTCGCATGCATTATAGTGTCACTTCTTCATGATCGCTTCGTTTCAGTGATCGCTCCATTAACTCAGCTAGCGGGAGCCGCGCGAAGCGCGGGCCTCCGCTTAGTTAAGGTAATTACGCGAGTTCGAAAAGTTCGAAAAGATTTTAGGGGTAGCACTCGCGTCGTAAGTGCTTGTAAGATACGTAAAGATGTCGTTTGTTCTAAGTGAATGCACATACGTTTTAAGGTGTTTTTAAAAGTAAGCGTGTGTGATATAGTAGGCCTATGTGTAATGGGCACCATTCGGTGCGCAAGTGCTTTAAGCGGTAGTACTGTGTTCACATTGTTTTAGGAGGACACACAAGTGTTGGTAGTGTTTTAGGGTATGCAAGCGCCGTTATAAAGCTAATTAATATTATAATATAATCATCTCTTTATTATTCACGGTAAAAAACAGTTCATATAAATATTGTTCCACGTCTGTGATAGAAGCACATCATATAAAAATTCAACAGCTATTAATAGTACATGTAAATATTTTTTTAAAAGTGGAAGATAGTAAAATGTCTAATATTACAAACCTTGTAAATTTAAAGAGTTTTTATGCAACAAATATTTACAGAATCAAGTATTTACAAAGTTACAACACAATATATATAAAAATCAGAGACCATTGGAAACTTAGAAGAACTAATAAAAACTGACAAGTAAACTATAATATGTATAACTGTAAATAACATATACTATATAATAGAGGTTTATATTGCAAGCTGTTATTGCACAGACGAGATTTGATTGAAGTTTATTACACTAACTTGTAGATATTAATAAATGAGTACGTAAAAATGCTTGATGTTCTGTTACACTTGAGGTCATATCAAGAGCATTTATTAAACTTGCGCCACGATAAACTACGACGCCTCCTTTTTAAAATCTTCTTGAGTTTCGGAAACGCTAAACATTTTTGAAAACAACGTCGTAAACAGCACTTACATTTCATTATTTCTTTAGCTGAAACCATCGCACAGGCGATGGATGGCGCTATATAATTAATGATATATACCATGGGTAACAGAATCATGGTATTGACACGTTATTGGATGCTATCCCAATTAAGACCAAGAAGAGCTTGTGTGCTAGAAACTATTGCCGATGTCTGTATCGTGTCCTTTATCGACTACATGTTGAGCTAGGTTGACCAGTCAATGAAGTGGTACAATACTTTGTATATAAGTGACACAGTTTTTGACGAAAACCTTTAAATTTTTCTTAGCATAAACAACATGTAAGAACTTTTTCTTAATGATTGCACCACTCGAGCATGCCACAATAGGCTTTCATCGACATTAAACCTAAATGTTTACAACTATGGAAATTGTTTAAAATTTTGACCATTTATTTGTTTATGTTTATATTTAATTTTACGATCTCTAATAAGGGCAAGGCGTTAACTAGAACCTATGATGATAAAACTCGTTTTTGATACATTGAGGTTCAGTTCCTTATTCATAAATTTCCACCTAATTGTATGATTGACATAAAGTGCCGTATCATCGCCCAAACATACTAAGGTTTACTTGTGAAGTGCACAAGGGAAAATCATTGATATACCATAGTAAAGTGGCCAAGAATTTAACCTGTGTTTAACCGCATACCCTAATTTTTGCTGCTGACTTAAACACCATTGACAACATGTTGTGACTTCCTCCACTCAGTAACTTTGAAACCAAATTCATACGTGTATCGTGATGATTGAATGTTTTGAGGTTCTTAGTAAAAACTGTGATTAAACAGTGTCAAAAGCCTTTTTCATATCGATCATCACTAGGCCAATAATGTTACGCTTGTCAATGGCTTCAAACCAACTCTCGGTGGACATTACTAGGAAGTAGTAAGTGGTGAATACTGATGGTCTAAAACCCCCGAATGATATTTGTAGATTATGTATTATCATTCAAAAAAAGGGTACAGTTGGTTCTCGAAAACAGCTCTCAAAAACTTGGAAGGAAATAACCGGAAAGATCGATATTGTCTTTGTGTGCTTGGGTCAGAAACATGCCTGTGCTCCAGTGGCAATTCTCACGCCTATAAAACGCGAGGACATGGTCCGAGACCGTGTATTTTCGTCTCTTACTTGATTCAATGCTCGCCAGTTTCTCCGAGCTTCTGTATAATATTTGTTTTAATCACTTTCTTAGGGTTGGTTGTATTCATACTTGATCTCGCTGTGCATGGGATTTTGAGTTTCAATTCGTCATTGGTTCTGCTAGATCAGTTATAGGCCTACCTCATCTAAATATATTTTGTTGGAAAAATACTAGGATAAATTACATATTATAAGATACTCTTGCAAAATTTCAAATATTTTTGACTCTTTCGGGTGGATCACTGATAGTTGTCTTAAATAAAAGCTTTTAAGCTATGTGCCCCCCGATTTTCAACATATCGTGTTTATTGCATATACACTAATCATGTCTTCATACAAACCACTGTGTGAAATAGCTAAGCTCAAATGTCCTTCATATAGAAAATCACGACCTTTGTTAACAAAAATTCCGGATCCGGAAATTTTTGATATACACAGTATCCTATGGTACTGCCATACTAAGTAAATATTTACTGCATCAAAACGGAAAAGCTGATTCACATCAACTTTGGAATTGAGCATTTTAGGTTATTATCTTTAGTTCTAGTTGACTATTGTTAATTAAAATTCACGCAAAAATTATTTTTCGAAATCTCTGAGACGGCGTTTAAAGCGTCACAAACGCTTTTCAATAAAAAAAAAACACACACAAATAAAACAAACAATAAAATTAAGAAAAACAGAAAAAAAGAATAATAATTAAAATCGACGTTTACTTATAATATAAATAATAACACAGTACCTATAAATCACTTGTACAACGGGCTAATTGAGATCGGGGAGCCGCAATATGAAAGGTTGTATTATTGCTATAAATGATCGTATTTGTAGCCATTTTTAAATGACACTTTGTGTCAAATAGCTTGGCTAAAATTGTTGAATTATCAGGGATAGTCTTCTACACAGTGCGTTTTTGCTTCAGAAGTTGTATAGGTCAAAGCACGGGCTGCCAAAAATCCTACCAATGTAACATCAAAAATTGATCAAACCTTTGTACTGCAGAAAAAGACCATCCTATTATGTGGCCCTACTGTTTCGCAATATGGCTCACACACACAAACAAAAATGTATTAATAAACATAATTCCGGTATCTTCATTTACCGTCATATTTCCATTGTTCACTAAACATTGTGATCTCCATTAACCACTCAACTTGCATGCAGTACAAATAAATACGTAGTAAATCAATATAAACATGACTTCGACCGACTGTCAAATAATCATCTTGGGCCAAATCAAACTCATCAATCAACAACATTCTTGAAACATTGTTTAAAATATGTTTTAATAACAGTAGATATATGGTGGAATAAATTAATATAATTTTGATATTTGATCAACGTGATATTTGAAATGAATTTTACGGCAGTAATATTGCTACGATCTTGGCCATAAATTCTTTAGACACAGTCGCACCCATTGAGTTTAATTTACACATAACTTTGACAATTACACCTTAAGCTTGTCGGTTTCCCATTTTAGGATCGCCCCTTCCCTTCATATCCCACCTTGCCCCTAATACAGCCCCCCCCCCCCCATCATACGTTACCTTTTGGGGGTAAATACCCACTCATATCTACACAAATCAGTTGCAATCAGTTTCCTTAAAATGTTTTCACTTGCAGGGGACTGTAGTGAAAGAGTGTGCGCTTCCGGACAAAATTGTGAATTTTTGCACACAAGTACTTTAGGCACTGATGATCCATAAAAATGGATGGAATTCCATTGGAGTTATGGGGTAAAACTGTAAAAATAGTGAAAAAGTCAATTTTGGTGTGTACATGGGTCAAAAGTTAAAAGTTGCTTTGATTCAGGTAATATGTGGTGCAAATTGTTTCACTAGCTTAAAGGATTGAAATAAGGAATAATTTGCCTTATCTGTTATGCTTAGTTTTCAAGTTATCCAACAAAATAGGTCACAGGTCAATAGAATTCAATAGCTGCCAATAGCTGTTGACTTTATTCGCCATTTTGGTGAACAACCAGACACTTAAGGTAGTCAAAACTATTCCTATATTTCATTCTATGAGCTGAACCAACAACTTGAACCACGTTTTACAAAAATTGGAGCATCTTTTAATTTTTGACCCCTGTACAAACCAAAATTGACTTTTTCACCATTTTTACAATTTTTACCCCATAATTCCAAAACTATAAGCCATTGGTGGTACCGTAGAATAAGCACTATCTTTTTGGAATCCTTGTAACCAGAAAAACATCATGGTGTGCTTTTCAGCACAATCGGAACATTCTAAATTTTTTACCCCTGTGTAACCTTGAACACCAAGCTGGGTGCCATGAAAGGGGCGTGGCAAGTGCTTTCGTCATTTTTTGACTATCAATGCATAAAGTACTTGTGTACCAAAATTCACAGTTTTATCCAGATTTGCACACTCACATGAGATCTGTGCACTACAGTCCCCCACTACACAGATTGGCTAAAGATGTGGCTTATTTTGTATTTTGGGTTACTGCTAATAAAGTTTTCTGTATAGTAACTCAAAAGTAAACTTATTTTTAGCGAATCTGTGAATTTTTTTTAAAGAAGCTGATTTCAACTGATTTTGGTAGGTAAAGGTGTCAACATTTACCAAAAAACGTGAGTTATCGTAGGGGGTGGGGAAATGGGGTTTCGGGAGTGAAAGGTCAATAACAGGGGTCAAATTTTGAAATCCAATCAAGTTGAAAAGTATACCAAGTAAATAGCTTAATCATAAGGATTCCAAAAAGGTATAGTTTGTACTATCTGCGGCCGGAAGTTTTGGGGTTACATGCTAAAAACAGCAAAAATCAATAAAAAGGGTCATTTTCAGTTGTACAGGGGTCAAATTTTAAAATTACTCCGATTTTGATTTTAAAAATGGTGCAAATTATTGATCGAGCTCATAGGATTAAACTAAGGAATAGTTTTGATTGGCTTAAATGCTTAGTTCCCAATGTAGGGGGCACCAAAGGTCAACATCCATTGCATTCAATGTGGCTTGACCTTGTTTCCCCCGGCCTACTTCGGTAAGTAAGCATTTAAGACACTCAAAACTATTCCTTATTTTTATCCTATGAGCTCCATCTATAATTTGCATCGTTTTTTATCCAAATTGGAGTAATTTTAAAATTGGACTAGAACTTGATTTAATTTGAATTTGATACCCCTAGCGGTAGTCCCGCATTTGCAGCTAGTCCCTCTTTTTTCGGAACGAGCATGGGTTCCCGAGCAAAATCCAAGCACCCCCCCCCCCCTCCCCCGGGCGTGTTGATCGGTTTCCATGGATGCGGCGATATGTTTAAAGGTGATCCTCATTGCTCGGACGGCATATATTAAGCTATATACCAATGGAAAGCTTATTTTATAGCGATTTTATATGTAACTGTGTCTATTTATGCTACTCACGATTTGGTTACAAGAGCCAAAATGAAAATCATCTTTCTAGCAACGCCACTTCAGCGAAAGTCAATATTTTTGACTTCTACTTCGCTTCTACTCGCTTCTGCGCTTTCGAAGACTTTGGACTCAACTAAATCAGAATTATGAGCAATACACAACTGATACAGATACAGATAACTATCTGTTGAAGTATCTGATAGATTTGACGGCTCTATCCCACTCAGTCACCAAAGAAGGCGGTTCATTCGGTATTTTAAAGATACTGAATACCTTGCTTCGCAGTATTGCTGCAATTTGTTATGCATGGTAAAGAAATTGTCGCTAGTTAACGTAATTGCCGCCATGTTACGCTCGTTGAGCCAAGACTTTACCGGAAACCCAATAGCAAAGCCAACATTGATTCGTTAGTAAAAAGGTTCAATAACCATAATTGAGTGACTGTTTCCCGGTCTGAGAAAAGTAGATTAAGATATCCACCGTTACTCCCCTGATAGCGCCTATACCTCATGCAGTTCCATCGGTTAGCATAAGCGGGTGTAACGAAACTCAATGGAAGAGCCTGCGTCCTTTACCGCTCGCGGTAGTTTTTGACCACCACCAACTCTCCAGGGGCAGGTCTCCCCTCACTAACCTCAAATGGCATCTATTTATTGTTTTAATTTTGTTTGACTTTGAGTTTTCCCTCTAATCCTCTGCCTCTAACCTGAAAAAGTAATGACAATTTTATATATTTTAAAAGCAGTAGCGAGATTCGCTACTGCTATTGTAGTCAGCGCTCAATATAATGAATAGCTCAGCTCTGGAACGGTTGCCACAACTTATGCTTCAGGAGCATGAGTGGTGGTCAAAATCTCACACTCAAGCGTGTAAACACAGCTTTGCTCTGGGCTCTGCTCGCTACTCACGATTCATCATAAGCGATGAGAATTCAAGCGATTTTTTCACATTTCTTGCACACTTAACCCCAAATTTAATGACAGAATGAAAATACTGATATTGTTATTGAGTTTTGTGTTGAAAACATATGTTTTATTATCATAAGTTGAGAATGTTATTTTCTGTAACAAGCAAGTTGCGGCCCAACGCATTTATCATTTTGTGTAATGTGGAGTTTGTCTATGAGTTAGTCAGTTTTATATCGTCATGAAAACGTATTTTATCACCAATAAATTAATGTTTTATCATTATCAGTTAAATAATAATTATGTAAATACAGTTATTTGATCCAGTAGAAGTTGTTCTGCAAGAAATTTGGGCAAATAAATGTTGAATACAATCAATATTGTATTTGCCATTCTGTTCTTCATTGCCAGTCTTGTGGTTACCAGCTCCTCATTTTTGTAAAATGGATCCTGCGGGTTACTTGATTTTTGAGGTCATATCTTAAAAACTATTGACTCTATCACTATGATTTTTTTCATGGACGTTAGCTAACAGTGCTATCTTACACTAAAATAAAGAGCAAGCAATCATGTGTTTTTGTTCAAAACTTATTGCGGCTGACACCAAGTGTTGCGGTTTTTTTTGGGGGGGGGGGCACACGGTATATACTGAATGTTTAGAAAGAAAGTGTTGAGTGAAATCTTAAGAGGATCAACATTTTCCGATACATTAATAAAAAACATTTCCAGTCCAAATGCAAGTTTCTGATCTCAACGCATCTGTTTTCGTACGACTTTTTTGCAATTAAATGATTACAGAATGGCTTGTACATTAATCATGTTTAAACTTGCCCTGTGATCAGCCCAAATGCAAGTTTCTAGCTGACATAATCTCAACATCTGTTTTCTTACAATTTTCTCGCGAGTACAATACAGAACATTAATCATGTTCACTCTTGACCTGTTTTGGAATGTGTATTATATGCACATTTAAATACCAGTGTGAAATATTGGCGACTGTGAAGCAATTATTCTGCACTCGCGTTCACCTTCCACGTTTAACGAAATGTCCCGTCCGGGGGTCCATAATCAGCCAGTTCCATCTCCCGCCATTTCAAGGTCAGATCATTCTGGCGTATCACTAGAGGATGATTTGAGAACGCCCATCATACACTGCATGTTTTTTGTTAACCCAGTGTAAAGAACAGGGTCAAGTAACGGTTAGTTGCACAGCGCATAGATTCTAACATTAAATTTAAAATTATGGGGGATATTTGAGTAGTTATTTTGATGGTCTAAACATCAATCGATAAAGAAAATAAATTTCAAGGCTAGTATCCCCAGACGTCTTTCATTACACTATCGACTGATAGCATAATGTTAGTTTCTGTTACGATGTCTCGCGGACGCTAATGTCCTTTAAACACAAACAAGAGAGCATGGTGTACAAATAATAATAATAATAATAATAATAATAATAATAATAATAATAATACAACCATTCTTATATAGCGCATTACACACGAAGTCTCAATGCGCTGATTGCCAATTATTATTACGCTGCCGTCAGGAAATCGTCACAATCATTTCGCTTCACCTAGGTGGCAGCTGGCTAAGCGCACGACCCTATCAGCACTTAGATTGTAATATCACCCATAACAGCTCCCCAATTGTCGTTTGGGTGGACGAGGCAATTGAGACTAAGTATCTTGCCCAAGGACACAAACACGTTGGCCGCGGCGGGGCTCGAACTCACGACCAAATGATCTGAATTTTATAATGTAACACTGATTCATTATGATTTTTGTCTAATTAATTGGTTCAAGAATTTGGAATGTCCAAAACACAAATTACGATTTAATAATGATACACTCAATGTTAAGATTAACTAGTGTCCACAATTAAAGGAAGCGTTGCAGTTCAAAGATATGTCCTCCCAGCTAAAACTCCAAAATGACAGTATGCAAAGTCATAAATCCATGGGAAATATAATTTTTATTATATATATATAAAACCTCGGAGAAACTGGCGAGCACAGAATTAAATAAAGACGAAAATAGACGGCCTCGAACCCGGTGTAGAAGTAACCATTGTCCGGCGTACTCATAGTCCGGGAACAATGGTGAACAATAGGGCAATCGATTCAGTTGACTCTTTACGCAACATTAGTTTCACGCTTTATTCCGTTATCGTCTATGGAGCCCCGGACTATGGCTCCCACCGGACTATATCTGCTTTCACACCGGTCCTCTCGCTATGTAGGAGTGAGAATTACCACTGGACCACAAATGACTGTGTTTACGTGAATATCGGAGAAACGAGAAATAATGTATTTCAGTCTTTATTTCAGAGTTTCAAGCGGCCGTAATTATATTACATATTTTAGAAGGGGTGGGCCTGAAATGCACGATTCTAGCAGAATCTATGACGATGCGAAACTCAATTCAATGCACGCGAGGATGAAGTGAATGATACAACCCGAGAAAGTAACGTGACAAATACTTAATATGTGTAAAGTTATTTTCTCGGGTTGTATTATTCACTTGATCCTCGCGTGCATTGAATTGAGTTTCGCATCGAAATATAATCTTCTCAGTCCTGAAGATAATTTGGTCCAGCAAAGATGAAAATATACTACATGGCTTATCACCGAAAATGCATAAGCCCTTTTTGGCACAATTTTCCAACAAACACTAAATTTTCCCTTTGACATTGGAGCCTTTTCTCATAAAGTCTAGACTGAGGCCTGACACCCAGCCTATCTCCCCTTAAAATATAATTTTATTGTATTATAAACAGGGCATATCATGTATTGTATAATGGCTTTTATTCGACAGCAAGAATTGATATTGCAAAAATTCAGCCCAACACACAAACTGTTCTTGTTTTATCTCGGTTGTACATTTGGTTTATTTTCACTATCCAGGTAGTAAACAGCAAGGTATCCTGACCTTCCTATCAGTTCTCAAAAAAAAAATCAGGATGAGTAGTCCAGCAAAATCCAAGAAAGGTGACCAATCCGGTTTTGGAAAACTGGTGGCCAAGTTTAGAGACGATCTAAACGAAAGTACTGCCAAGTATGAAGATCTCCGTAATCTTGACTTCTTTGTTTTGGATAACTCTATCCGAGAGAGTACTGTGGGGCAGCTACGGGGTCACACTATTGAGAGCAAGTGGGAGATTTACAACGCAGTGAAGAAGATGCGTTTCACGAATATCATAGTAGCTTCCTTCTCGCACATGACACGCGTTGATGACGTGTTCATCCAGCAGCTGGTTGATAGAGGAGAGGACCGTACAGGACTTTGGGCTTTCTCTGAGATAACTGAAGGTAACTCTTGAAAGTATAAAGGCAAATGTAAACTTAGATGCATTTTCCGGTTTGTAAGATGTATTGGATAATGAATTTTGGAACAAATGGCGCAATTTGTTTCCATAATTTCTAAGCCGGAAAACCTTTTAGAAATGATGTCATTGCTAATATCAAATAAGATTAGATAAAATTATTAGTAGTAAAGCAATCATTACAAATCAAGGCCCGTAAGTGACGAAGGCATAAACGCCCATAGTAAAAATCATGACACCATGGTAGCCCCACCCAAGTGGTAGGAAGCTTATGAGCTAACAAATATTACTCAAGTTTACTCTAGGAAGAAAAAATCCCCTTATGGCATCGTGACATATAAAGGTAGCCTAAGTACACCACATTATGAAAACTGAAAACACTTATTTCAAAGTACCTGATTTTGCAATGATCTCATTAAATCATAACTCTTTGGAAAGCCCCTTGCTATCTATATCCAGAGGCTGCCACAGGAAGGTCCCTATTTCATTGTGAATGAAAACATACCACACTCTTTCTAAAAATTGAAATTAGAGAATTCCATTTTCTATGTTTCAAGTTAACAAATTACGGTTTCCCCATTTTAGGATTCCTCTCAAAAAAGTTACATACAGAGATAATGTTATCTCACAAAACTCATGATATTAAATGTTCGTTTTATACAAGGTCTACAAACTCAAATATTAAGGGACCTCTTTGACTGCTTGAACTTTGTTCTCTTTTCTTCTAATCAGGAACTAAAATGGGAGTTCCAGATACCGAGACCATCCCAGTCGGGTTACGCAAGCTGGAGGCAGTGGGCTTGTACAATGTCATTTTTGAGATAGATCTTGGTGACGCCGTTTACGATTTCAACAAGTTTCCCATGTCCAAGTATCTACCACATCTGCAGAAACTCATCCAATGGTGCCATGATAAGCTTCATCCAGACGCAAAGGTGCTTGTGAACTTCCGCGACTTGATGGAAGTCATGCACACCTACCCTGAGCGCGTCTTCGAGACCGTGCAGTTTCTGACTACCCTTCCTGACAAGATTCGTCTATTTGGATTGGTGTATGAAGATTCAGGCGCATCTGTTCCAGAGGAAGTCGGTGTCGTTACAAAGTTCCTTCGCAAGATCATGGATGACAACAAATTCAATGGACATCTGCTGATGCACATTCACGAGAAATTCGGATACAAAGATGCCACATCACTGGAGGTACGAATTCATAGAGTAGTTACGAGATTTTTAGAGTATGGTTATCATTTATTATTAATATATTTAAGTAAGGGATTTCATTAAAAATGTGCACGGTGGGATTTTTATGTCCAAAACACTCGAAACTTTTTAGCCAAACGAAAGAGCCATCACCTATATCTCTACAAATTAAACGCAGCGCTATGTTGGGGAAGTTTAAAGGGGCATGGTCCGATTGCTAATAGCATTGTCCCTAGGGACCTTAGATTTTACCGGAAGTGGTCAAAATTTTGGTATCAGAAGGCTAAAGGGCTAAAGGATGTTTGGTTTGGATGTTATGAGCGAAAATATGCCCCATTTTGGTCGACCAATATTAATTTTACACAGTACTCTTTGGGGATTACAAAATCACGTTTTTAGTTCTTACTTAAAAAGGGGTTGAAATATCGTCGCGAAATTTTACAGATCGTGTTTTGGGTGAAGGCCATTCTATTATAGACTTAAATCAGGTCATCCTCCTTTAATGTCATAATTCATTGTTACCTACAAAGAAGAATATATATTTTAACCTGAGATTGTGCAATATATAGTAGATGTATATAACATTCTTATTAATGATTATCGTGCATACAGAAGACTACACTGGTGTTATCATGTTACTACTGTTACTTTGTTACTATTATAAGGCTCTGATGTGTGGTGCCAATGGCGTCTGGGCCAGTGTCTGCATCGAAGGTGCCGCCATGGGCGCAGCCTCCTCGACCATCACACTGATGAACCTCATTCGTCTTGGCAATAAGAAAGTGCTCAAGAAGTACAACTGTGAGTACCTTAGACAGGCCGCAATCAAAGTCACGCAGGTCTCCACCGGTACAGATCCTCATATCAAGCAACCAATCTACGGCGAAAGAGCCCTAGACTTCGTCTTCAATCTGAATCCTGATGAATTCGACTTGGCTGCGTTCTTCCAAGAAAAACCACTCGTCCGAATCACCACGCTGGCTTCGCCTGAAATGATTAAAACAAGGCTGATTAATCTGTTCGGCCAGGATTCCCAGTTCACGCTGGATTTGGCTTACAAGATGAAGGAGCTTATGCTGGAGGATCTCAGAAGCAGTCGGTGGGTTTCAATCTAAATTATATCAAATTTATGTGTAATTTTTTGTTTCTGAGTCTAGCGGTAGACTGCTGATTCCAAATGTTGATGATACCACATTGTCATCATTGATCATTTTCAATATGGAAGGGTGGGGGGAAATTAGCAGGGGTCAAATTTGTAGATGTTTCATACAGAATTAAGAGGTCCAATTGGGAGCGAATTTGATATTACGCTAAGGCCACTGTGTTGTAATTTCTGTCTGTTAGTACGGACAGACAATACAAAATTGAAGAGATTGAATATGCACGTAAGTTTTGGCATACGTACTATACTTATACCAAAAGTTCTGATGGTATGAAAATCTCAACTTTTAAAGTCCCCTTAAAGGCTGACTCAGAGATTTCCCGAGGAGGGCGCCCTCAATTTCCAAAGAAATCGGGATTTTTGCACATAATTCTTGTCAGTATACTAATCACTGTGTGAAATACCTAAGCCCAAATCGAAGTCCTTCATATCGAAAATCACAACTTTGTCATAAATTTCCGGATCCGGAATTTTTGTTTTACACAGTATCCTATGGCACTATTATCCATACATAAATGTTGCTGCATGAAAACGAAAAATCCGATTCATCTCAGACCTTGGAATTGAGCATTTTAGGTTACTATTTTTAGTTCCAGTTGACTATTTTTAATTATTACACCAAAATATTAGTGGAGACGTTCTTGCTGAAAGGCGGGCTGAACCAGGTGATGTTGCGTTTACGTTTGCGGGACGTCCTACTGCGCCTTCAGAGCGTCGTTGTAAAATCATGAAGCGTTGTGAAAGGTATCTTCGTCGTATATGAAATATCTGAAATCCGCCTGCTTATGGAGACTGGCAGGTTCTTGATGATGTTCAGCGGGCGTGTGGATGTAGACTGGTCGGTCGTTGGGCTTACGGTATGGGTAGTATTTGCCGTTGTCTTTCAGGTTGCAGTCGATGGTGATGTTGAGGCCGAGGTCTTTAAATGTATTGACGTTGACGATATCCTTCCTGATTCTGTCGGATCACATACGAACAACTTCATATCAGTCTGAACCAAATCGCATCATTATAAAAGTTTAACCCACGATGACCTTGAACATTTTGCTTTTTTGAAAAATTTGTTTTTGCTACATCTGCCTTTTGTAAATACAAACAGATATAGCAATACATGTACATGCCTTTTTAATCCTTAGAACCAGATTAACATGTTTATACACCTTTTAGCCCAGTATTGCTAATTTACCCCCTTTCTCATCTCAAAATGCTCAATAATGCATCGTCAAGATTTGGACTCAGCAGATCAATGTTGCCTAGAAACCATCAAAACATTTAATGCAGATCCATGTACAAGGTCATGGGCATACCGATAGACTGTCTAATGAATATGTTTCAAAACCAACCTGCCTTTTCACGAAAAAATATATATGTGGCATGTTAAAGCTGCACAGACGCTTACTTGCCGTACCTAACTATTCCTTCTTTTCTTATTCTTCTTTTTATGGCCAACAGGAGGGAAGAATATATGAGCCCAGCAGGTCTTGCTGTACTGTTTGATCGTGCAGGTGGTTCTCTAACTGCAGCTATGAGAGATGTCATCGTCCAAATGGAGTCTGGTTCCGTACATGCTGATCGTCTAATCAGTGAAGTCAGAGTCATTTGGGACACCTGGGATGCTAGGGAGGAAGAGGCGCTTAGGGGCGACAACATGCTTAAATACGATTCCTTCTACAATGGATTCATGGCGCCTTACTTTGGTTGCTATCGCTGCTCCGACACGAAAAAGGCGTTGAGTGCGATCGACATGGATGCAGATAATCAGGTGGACTGGGATGAGTTCTTGGTTTTCCTCAAGTGGGCTCTTCACCAGTATCCTAATATCAAGAACGCACAGGAGTTGTTGGATATCACCTTTCGCAAAGGAATCATCCCAGCGATGCATGACGAAGTTGTCGTTAAGAAAAGACAAACGGTAGAATAGGGCTTCGCCGAAAGTCACCGATCGAATAGGATAGTGCACGAATCGGATATTCTTTTTTCGGAAGTGAATAGATATATATGACGATTTTATCCATTAGTGTTTAGTTCATTTGATTAAAACTAACTAGATGAGACTCTGAATGGATTCTTGGGTCAACAACCAGCTCGGACTTCAAAATCTAATGTTGGCATTTTTCTGAACCAGAAACTGCAAAGGATATACTTTCGATCAGAGGTCTTTCTCAAATGTTGTTCTTGAACTGTGAACCCGGTGTGAAAGTAATTATAGTCCGCCGGGAGTCACAGTCCGGGCTCCATAGACTACAACGGAATAAAGCGTGAAACTAATGTTGCGTGAAGGGTCAACTAAATTGAGTGCCCTATTCTTTACCGTTGTAGCCGGACTATGAATACAGCGGGCTATAATTACTTCTACACCGGCTTCCAGTACATACAAAGAATTCTAACGCATCGGGTCATATTAAAAGTCTGTCCAAACCTTTTTTAATCTGTAATATCTCCTGTTTACATACTATATACAATAGTGTATCTTGGTTTACTTTGTATTTGTGGTTAATTCCAGTTATTGTATGTATGCTCTGCTCTGTATATCATCGCCATGCTTGTACGGTATACTTGTTTTTTTGATCGAATACGCTTTACAAGAATTATTTTTATTCATTTTATTATTATTATCATTTTATTATTATTTTTATTATTGTTATCAAGCTCTGAGTAAATTGGAAAACAAATCATATTAGATTCAAATAAACTCACAAGACTATTTTATTTTTTATATAATTGTGTGTCGGAAAATTTAGATACATTTATTATGGATACCTAAATTGAATACGTTAAGCCCAAAAGAAACATAATGTCTCCGAAACATTTGAAAATGCAATGTCCAGATTTTCTCTTTTCCATTGCTCTATGGCACATGAATTATTGGACCTTTAACACCATCATAAACAAATATCCAAACTAATACAAGGGTATATTACTACACGACAAATTTAAGTTCACATTGTTATGCGTAGAGGTTTCGAGACAAACTTTCTTGTTGAGTTTATCGAAAACAAAACTTTCTATTTTAATGTATGCTAGAGAGCCTTGCATAAGTTATACATGATTAAAACATTCTCAGTGATGAATTATAACGAGTGTATAGGATCAATTGAAAATTCTCGCTATTCGAAATAGATGTGCCACCAGCGTTTATTTTGCCAGTCCCATTTTGGACCGCAAAGGTGGATATCACCCTACCAGTCCACGGTGAAAACTTCGCCGTTGTAGCCATATGAAATTTCGTTCACTGATCCGCTAAATCATTCAGTCCTTGTAAACGTATGCACCTATCTGCAATGTTTGTTAGTTATGAATGAGGGCTGGGGACTCAGGCTACAAAGAATATCAAGCATAATTAATGAGCATTATATAGCGTGCCGATCGGGGCTTCTTCAACCAGGGCGACATGCAGAAACAGTCAAAATTTCGAGAGGAGTTTCAAACTATTCATATGGAAAACGCCACGAAGTTTATTCACCACCGATGCAAGTCAATTATGTACGATAATAAAGGTAAACCTTCAGGATTTGCCATAAATATGTCCGCTTATAAAAATGTTTCAATAAGTTCAAAATATTTCTCGCCAAACTGTAGATTGATCACAGTCCAAAGAGAGCAAAACTGGATACGGAACGATGCAGTAATTCCTCTGAAACTTCACTCAAAATAATTTCCGATTTTGACGGGAAAAGTAGCCATCAATGAATAGATTGGTTTATTTGCACACTATCCTTACGAGTGCGCATTTGGGAAATTTTGGCAGCTTCTACACATGTAAATACAATTTCCATGATTCAACAACCTGGCTGTTTTTCAACTATTCTGACTCACGCAACGCATTTATGACAGCCTCAATTTCGCTACGGGCGGCGAATTTCCCACACAGTTTTTTAAGTGCATGACCATTATTTAAATACCTATGAGTGTGAAATATTATGTTTAAAACAACGAAAGTGTCCGTGTAATCAATAGAACGAAAAGAAAGGGATTTAACTATTTGTGAATACCCATTTAATGGGCATTTGCATAGAACACTGTCATGGCAAACTAAACATGATGCGTCTGAAATTCATCATCATCAACGCACCATATCACTCTGCGGGGCGGCTCAGGCGAGATTGCCAACTATTAAGGGATTTAATTACCATGCGCGCGCTATGCGTGTACATTTTGTTCAATCGAGGCATGGACCAACCCATTCCAAATACACGACCTGCGCATGCTCTAAACCTCCCTACTACACTGTTAAAAATTTCCGTAAATTAAGAAACAGATTTTCAATAACGATAAACTATAAGAACCAAACATAAAAATAGTCAAAATGTTAATTTACGGAAATATTTCAATAATTCCTGGCAGCAATATTTCCGGACTTTTTTTTTTTGTTCCTGTAATTTTAAATTACGGAAAATTTTGTTAAAATACAATTTTTTTTTCCATATATGAGATAAATTTCTGTGAAAATTACTATCCAAAGTTCCGTTAATGACAGAAAATGTCGTAAATTTACCCTAAAAATGAAACTGGAAATACTGTCTTGCCAAAATTTCCGTAAATTTTACTGACATTTTTTTAATAGTGTACTGCCCATCAGGAAATCGGCACATCATTTCGCTTCACCTTGGTAGGAGTACTTGGGAGTTACAGCCCCTTCTTTACTTTCAATTGTAATATCACCCTTAACAGCTACTCCAATATCGCTTAGTTCCACGAGGCAATTCAACTAGTACGTCGCCGAAGGCTTACAACTTCATAGGTCACATAATCATTAGATTCACGATCCCCGCACTTTTCCCCTTGTCCTTACGTGTATAGATGTAGGCTTATTATCGGGAATGTTAAGTGCTTGTATGCGCTTTTGTAAGTAACCTAGGATACAAACTTTGTAATCAAATAAGTAAACACTATGAGCGGTAATGCTAATGAAATTGAATATCTACTGGATATGGAAAGATAAGGTCCGTGTAACTTCGCAATATTATTTTCATAATGTAGATATAATCCTACATGAAAACATTTGAAAAGTGTTTAAAGTGGATTTCGTTGTTTATAATCAAGAAAATCCCAAGATAATTTGACAATTCGGTCTCCCTTTTTTTCAATCATATAATACGTAATAAGAAAGAATACAAACGTCGGGAACACAACAGACAGATGGGTGGTGCCCACATAACCAAGAGTTGTAGTTATAAAGGCTAGAGGTCGACTCCATCTTGAATGGGGCGAGCCACTGGTGGACGCTTAGATGTTTACCGCCCAAGCCCATACAACTAAAACTTACGGCACGGAAAAGCACTTCCTCGTTGATTTCACCAGGCGCCCCTCGAATATAAATGATCCTTTTATATCCAAACATCATCAGGCAGTGGTTTTATGCGAAAATTTCTCGTCGCATAGATCGGGACGAGTTTTTGCAGATTCCAAATGGGCTTCGAAAATAGCATGGGCTATAGCATGTTTTCGTGGTGCTATTACGATTGTGAACGTAATTTAGCACATTCGTAGTACACCGTTGTTATTGTATTTAGTATGGAAACAAAAAACTTTATCCGGTAAGTTGCGAAAACAGCGTCCCCCTGCTCGTCGTTTGTATTGTTGGGTAATCAGCGACAATAAGCGTGTTCGTGCCATTCTACGAAATAACCGGCAGTCCAGAGGCCTTGCCATAGACTAACACAACGCCAAATCATTACGGGAGTAAAAAGTGTAACAGTCTTGCGAGCGCGCGTGCGTGAAACCATTCATCTTACACGAATGCCGTATTTTCCACGTCTGAGGCGTGTGGGAGTGATAAAGGCAAATAATTATACTAAAAATATGACTCAAAGTACCGGGGAAAACAATGACTCAAAAAACAAACACTAGTGAAAACTTGGGAGCCCATTTTCAAAGCCGAAAGCAGGTAATTCAAAACTGAAATAACTTACGGATTTCGCAAAATCCCAGAAAATCATATCGGCCACGCTTGGTATCATCGATGCTACCAAAAATCGCAATGTCCACTTGACGTGATATTTTTTTTAGAAATTACTACGTGGGTACTCTATTTTCAAAAGCAGTACTCTTTCCAGACTCATCGCGCTGTAAATCTGACAGGTTAGATTTTGACAATTAACTTGTTCGTGTATTAATTAAAATAGTCACCTAAAAGAAAACACTCTAGTCCAACGTTTGAGATGAATCAGAATTTTCGTTTTTGGATGCAGTGAACACTTTGTGTAGTACTCCTGCCAGTATATATATCTGTGTTATAAAACAAAAATTCCGGATCGGAATTTTTGTAACAAGTTGAGATATTTTCAGATGACGGACTATTTCCACAGTGATTAGTATAGACAGGCATTATGAATAGGGCAAAAAACGCGATTTGTTAGAATGAGGGCCCCCTTCGGGAATCTCTGAGTCAGCCCTTAAACATTGGTTATCGTAGCGGTAAACCTGATTTTACACAAAATCGACATCTCGGCTCATGGAATATCCAACGCATAGGTGGACATGTGTAGTGTATCACATTTACTCCTTGGACTACGTCAACAGCTCAGTAGTAGAAAATATTCTTTTTCGTTCTTTTTTTCTCTGTTATAATATATTTTGTGTTAATCAGATTCACCAGACTGTCGACGGCGAATTATGTAGACGTTTCATATAGGATTCCCATGCTTCCGTCAAGTGCGACTGCACAGCATCACACAGCGCATGACAAATCAATTCTGAATACCTCATTTTTTTTTATTTGTAGCATGATGTACATCTACTGGTCGTCTGGTCACTGATATTTAAGTACAAGAAATTGTGATCACGTTTTTTATTTATTTTCAAACAAATGTGCAACTTATGGACTTAACATACCCCAGAGTATTGAAAGTAAATATTTCTTAATAATAATCTGTGCAGAAATTCATTTACTCACATATGCGTATACAAGTCCCTATACAACATCTTTCCCTCTTTGATCCCATCGCCATTTTTTTAAAGATATTTTTGACATATATCTGCACTTTTATAAGACGCCCAAAATATGGACGGTTTGAACGTGCCGAGCGAATTTCGTAAATGAATCATCCTAAAATTATTTTCTTAAATAATTCTCAAAAGGCCGTGCAGATCCGTCGGGACACTTTTTTCAATACGGAATAAAGCGTTAATGTCCATTCAATCTGGTTCAATTCTTCTCATTGAAAAACGTGTTTCGACGGCCTGCATCGACCTATTCGTAACAGAGACTGAGTGTTTAGCGCCCTCATTTTGTCTGCCATCGAAAATGGCGGCGTAGTAATTTGGCGGGGTAATACGTGGTAGCTTGCGTGTCTACTCCGTACTGTCTACATCAGTGGGCAACATGGGTTAGCCATTAGGTTAGGTACTCTCCTTAAGTAGCTACATTGGCTGTTACCTAATAACTTTGCAAGCCCTTTCCTTGGCAGCTAATGCATCGCAACTAGCCCAGTGTGTTTTGTGCAATAGCTGCCGCGGGTAGACACGGCGTAGCTGCATCTGACACCAACTTCGGATAATATATATATATATTATAAATATGTGGAACTGCTACGTCAATTTACTATGGGACTCTCGGTCCCATTGTTCCTTAGAATCCTACCTAAAACGTTGTGTAACAATGTAAAAAAATAATTGACTTCAAAATCGTCGGGGTTAGTGGATTAACATTGAGTCTGTGAAAAACTAGCCCCTCAGGTCACGCCCGGAATTTGATGCCGATTTTAATTTACTGTTTGTTGTTAAGAGACATGTCCTACTCCCTGGTGTCGTGAATAGTCTCAAGTGGGGGGGGTATCCTGGCGGAACGGATACTGCGAATATTCAGCCACAACAACTAGTGGTTGGATTCGGTTCAGGTGTCGATCGCCGATTAATCAGCTAGTTTTAGTACGTCCCGATCCCTTATCTTTGATAGGATCAGGACTATTCAGGAGTGCTACTACATGCTACCGCTACAACGTGCTGTTCATTCATCGAGGTCAAGGCAGGCCTTACTAAAATGTCATACCATAGCATGACACCTTTGAAAGCATTCGCAATGTTTTTTCAGTACAAGAACAACTCATCACGACACCAGTGTTTTAATATGCTCTTCCGTTCAGTCATGTTTTTTTTACTCAAGATCTTTGGTAAATTTCACCAATCAGCGACGAGCTCGTGCGAACTCTCACCATACTTTTTGGTGAGTATTCGCATTATACATGCCCTGTGGGCCATCCACCAAGTAATGTCGTCAATTGCATCCGGCCGTAGATATTCAACCATGCTTTGTGAAGCATGGTGAATCCCTGAATGTGTCCTTTTATCTTTGTGACTGTCACAAAAATTTATAAGCGTGTAATTGCCATTTACAGGTTTCCGCCGTTACCACCCACCAATTCCATCACAGTTCTTCGTTATGTGAACTAAATTTGCCCATGAAGTCGCCTTACCTGCTTTACCTTGTACTAAATCCGATGCGCACTTTAAAAACAATGAAAGTTTAAGTTTGTTTGCAAGTGGTTTATAGGTTAAATAAAGTATGCATGGCTGGTGTGGCGACTCGTTTGTAATAATTAGTTCCGGTATTTTTTTTCCTGGATCTGGTCCCTGGGTGGGAATATTGCCCCAGGCAACGCCGCTACGCAGCCGAGGCGTATTACCCGTTTAGATTACAAGGTGGCAACGAAGAGTTCACATATCAGGTGTTCCCTAAATTAGCGTGAGAAATGTTTCTTTTGGAACAACAATTGTGACATTTCTAATTTTGTATATGGATATAATAAATATGGTTTTTTTATTGAAATGTAAGCAAATCGAAATCATCTTTTTTTTTCTCTCTTTTAAGACATTTCTGTAGCCCAAATAAAGGTAAGAAATCTTTGAGTTCCTTAATCTTAGAAATTACTATTAGACACAATATTTTGGTATCTCAAAATGCTCCTCTTTGCACCTTTAAACCATCGAAACGGGCCGGAATAAATGAATTGCTATTTCATATCGACGTTATTGTGAAATAGTCCAGATCTATCTTGTCTACAGATCAAAATGCTTTAAATGTTAATAGTCAACTGAATTGGACGGGCATACTACAACTGCTCGGCAACCATGGAAGCATTTTTTTTTTCTTGGGAGAGGACGTTTTTAAAGCCATCTGCCTATTTCTTTGGATATACAATGTGCATGTACTTCGAAGTCTGTTTCTTCTGTAATAATAATTGGCGATATTACGTATTATTACGCGCATCAAAAATTATCATAATCATGTCCCCTTCATTTGGTTGCTGTCCAGTTATCACTTCATTGGCGCACTGGCTATCAGCAAAGCTTAGTGTGATATCCTTCCCTGAACAGCCAGCCCACTTTTTCACTGCTAGTGGCGCAATTCTAGCATCGATGGAAATGTACACAACATTTTACCGCAGTGCCTGTTTTTCCAATGAGCTCTGTTCTGATACTTATTTCAAGCATTGTGAAAGAAGCTGCAAGCGCCATGCACACCTAGTTGTGGTTTTGATGGTTTTCCAACTAGCACTTCCATATAATATCTATCGGCTCCTTTATCGCTCAGACGATAATATCTATCGCTCAGTTGGCAAGACGCCGTGCTAGTAAATTGAGGTCGCCGTTCGAATCCGGCCAAGTGCCACATGGGTTTTTATTTCAACACTATCGTGGCGCTGACCATCTCCAGTGAAATATTAATAAATATCCATCCTTGTCTACCTGGAGAACTAAGTAAGTTAAAATTTCAAAAACAAATATACATCGTTAATGTAATATATCTTCTGGTTGCTATCTCCTAGGAAAGCGAAGGACATCTTTCGGACCTATAACACCTAGCAATGTAATCTTCGCTCCTCTAGCTACCACCCCTGACTTGATAGCTCAGGTGGTGTGTTGCAATAGAGGCGCCGTGCTGTAATACCTTTTGGACCTAGCACCTACATAGAAATTACTACTACTAGCAAACTACACCAGCGAAACCACAGATACCACTATGTTCGCACAATTCGCAATCTATCAGTCAGTGTCAATACTCATTTGATATTTTTTCTTCCCTCGGTAAATGCTGACTACAATTGGGACTCCAAATGTACTTGATTCAATCAATATAAGACTACAAGTAATTTAGACCCACAACTTATCAATGAGTCTGTCGTTTTAAATTTGATTCCCAGATACAATAGATCTATCGCTCCTCTATCCTCTACCAACGGAATTGATAGCTTAGTTGGCAAGGGCGCCGTGCTGGTAATACCTTTTGGGACCTAACACCTACAGATAATACTAGCACTACACACGAGACCACAGACACCAACACTATGTTCAGCACAATTCGCACTCTATGCAGTTCATACTTCATTTATATTTTTTCTTCCCTAGAGTATGCTGACCTACATTGGAACTAAAATGTACTTGTGTCAATCAATATAATAACTACGACGTAATTTTAGACCCGCAACTTAATCGTGATTCTGTCCGTTTTATGCCCAAGACCCTCGTGTCCTCGAAGTCTAATAGTAATAGACGTGAAGTAAAAATCAATCAATAAATCAATTTCAC